>CABEEJ010000127.1:0-10173 GCA_901482245.1 Timema douglasi
TGGTCCCACACTTGCAGGCCAGCCTGGAGAAGACGGAGAGCGAGATCTTGGAGCTGAGCCACAACGCCATAAACCTCAAGTCCAACTACCTGGAGCTGACGGAGTTGAGGCACGTCCTTGAGAAGACCGCGGCGTTCTTCACCGAACAGGAGGGCGTCAACGGCTCCGACTCGCTCACCAGGGCGCTCATCGCCGAGGAGGCCCCGACCTCCGCCCAGACCACCAGCATCCGGGGCAGGCTGGGGTGAGAAACGTTCAGTTCACAGCTTGGCACTGGACGACGCTGAACCCTCAATGAGCTGTGTTGAGGTTTGGGGGGAGGGCGGGGTCTCCAGTGCACAGCGTCTTACCACCCAGCCAGGATATACACTTTAACACTAATGGGCTATAGTTGAGGAGGGTAAAATTGATAGAAACTCTACCAGCATTCCCGAGGAGACCGAGTGAACAATCATGTAGGGAAAAAACTCCTGAGCACACCTAGACAAGACTCGAACCTCGACTTCCCCATCCCTGGCAAACCAAACCAGATAAGCTTGACGCCTTGGTATTCTTGCCCACTGATGCATGTGTGTATTTTAACTGTTTATGCACAGCATCTTAATAACATTTAGGATTATCCATATTTTTTTTATTGATGGAGAAGACATAAGGAAGGTATAATTTGGATTAAATGTACCATCATTAGTATGCAAACCACCCTCAGTATATGTGGCAGGGACTCAAACTCTGACCTCCCAGTCTCAGACGAGCCAGTCCGTGTGAAGGTGTTTATGTTAGTTAAATTAAATTTAAAATTTTGTTTGTTCTAAGCGTGTGGAAACCTTCTAAATATCAAATATAAATCCGAATTTTAGTATGATTTGGATTAAAAAATTTTAATCTTAATATTGGAAGATTTAGATTCATTTCAAAATTTCGAATCTCAATAAATCTTTGATTCAGATTCGATGGGCTTAGCTCAAAATTCGAATCTAAAGTCATACTCACTTAACACATTAATATAAATAGACCAAAAACCAGTTAAGTGGTAAAGTGAAAAGAGAAATAATTAACTAGAGTTCCATATAATAAAGGAATGATGTGGGGTACAATTGTTTGGGACAGTGAATATTTTGTACTTATATTAAAGTGGTGTGATCTTCATTTAATTTTTGATTTTTAAACCTAGTGCTATTTATTAATATTTTATCCCTTTTTTCTTTTCTAAGAATGGATCTCAACTAGTATTCAAGTTGATAAAATAAACTTGTCATAAGATTCGATTCAGATTTGACTAAAATTTTTTTTAGGAATGAGATCTGATTCAGACTCGACTCAAAATAATTTTTAGGCATGAGATTTGATTCGGATTTGACTGGAGTAAGTTAGCCAAGATTCGGATTCAATTCAAAATTGAAAATGATGGATTCGCACAGGCTTAATTTATTCTCTAATAACGTTTCCTCAAGTGACATGAGCTTCATCGTAACGCAAAGTAAAAGTAGCCCCCTAAGAGATGGAAGGTCTGTCCCAGGTTTGTGGCGGGCGTCGTCCCGAGGGAGCGAGTCCCCGCTTTCGAGCGCATGCTGTGGAGGATATCTCGTGGGAACGTGTTCCTGCGCCAGGCAAACCTGGAAGAGCCGCTCCGGGACCCCAACACGGGCAACGAGATCTACAAGACAGTGTTCGTTGCCTTCTTCCAAGGGGAGCAACTCAAGTCTCGGGTCAAGAAGGTGTGCACCGGATTCCATGCGTCGCTCTACCCTTGCCCCAACGTGTACTCGGAGAGGGAGGAGATGTTGGCAGGGGTGAAGACTCGACTTGAGGATCTTAACATGGTACGAACCACTTGTCGAGGGTTGAAGACACTTTGTCTTTTTATTGAGGGAAGGGGAATACTTTTTTGTAACGTTTATTACCCATTTGGATTATATTCACATATATTAACAACACAAATGTGGTAAGGAAGGTAGAACTGAAATAAAATGTATATCCGTTTGCATGGATGTATAATGGGAAAACATTCCAGGAATAAACAACGTCAGTACACCAGATTGAGATGCAAACCCTGATCTCCTTGTTTTTGGCAATCCAGCCTGTTGTGACAGTGAAGTCTTACACCATGCAGACACCTAAGCAGATGATATTGGGAAACCGTTACCTAAAATGCTCTTTGTAAATACAAAAATTATAATCTCACACCAGGGCCATAAGCAGAAATTTATTTGGTTGAGGCCTCAACCTTAAGTGGCTTGTGGTTAAGACTAAAATATTAAATTTTCAAAAGCTCCATAAACGTCCCCTCCTTACATCCTTATGGTGCTTAACCTAAAAAATATCTCATTAGTGCAGCACATCTAATATTACACTCTCAGTCCCAGCCCTAGATATTTATTGATATAGTAACAATACAACACCTAAGCTGAGTAGGTAACACGTCCGCTTATGAAGCAACGGCTCCTGGCATGGCCGTAAATTTATAATATTAGTGAATTGTCGGCTGGAGTACTGGGTGTTGTGTTGGTTCTAGCTTGTAAGTTGTGGGCTGATATAATGTGTTTGTTCCAGATCCTGCTCAATAAATACCCTCTAAAATAAATAAAGTAAAATTAAAAATAATGGCAAGATGAACATTTGAATGAATGGTAAACATTTGTCAGTATCTGTGTCAATGTCTAGCCTTGGCTAAAAAAAAATCCTTTTTTTTTACCCAAATCATTAGTACAGATGATTGTAGGTATCATGTATGTGTGTTTTAAAATTTATATATAATAAATATTATATTATTTCTTCCTTTTTTATGTTACCATACTATCAAAGTGTCCTATAATTCTTTCTCTCCCTTTTGTGTTTATGGGTTTCCTCATTTAGGAAGTAGTGTTTCGCATTTCACATTCCCTCCTTATGAGTTCCGATAGAATGAAACCTAGGTTGAGGGGACTGGGTGGTAACTGTCAATTTTCTTCAAGGGCAGTGATTACTTCTTAGTCCACTGACAGCAGTGTAAAGTGTGAACTGCGTTCTTCTTTCTTATTTTTGTTTGTTTGTAAAAGCCATATTATGTTACCCGCCTCGGTGGTGTAGTTGGCTAACGCGCTTTCTCGTGTTGAGCTCGACTGCTGAGGACGGGGAGATCGAGGTTCGAATCTCGGTCGGGTGAACTGGGGGTGGTTTTTCCTAAATTATTTTCCACTCTCCCTCCACGCTAATGCGGGTTCACTTCCTCTAATTCAACCTTCCCAATTCCTAATCCATTAGCGTAATTAGTACTTAAAGCGTATAACCCGAACGAGTAGTAAGACACGGTGCTAAATTATTATTATTAATCATATTGTGTTCATTCCATTTCATATTTCTTTCTACCTTTCCTGCACCTTCGTACAAATATAATATAATATTAAATAGTAAATCTAGTACCTATATTAAGTGTTTAATTCACTATTAAAGTATGGAGTTTCCTGATCTACTGATGGTATAGCTTATCTCTAGTTTATAGTTTAAGTTTATTAAATCAGTTCATCCTAAAGTCTAATTGGCTGGGAGGAGGAAAGAGGGGAAATCCTTGACATTGATTCAAACACTAAAATTGTAATTGTCTTAAGATAAAGCTTAAGCTTTAACTTCCACATTGAAGTTCCAAATGTTTTTTTTTTCAAGTGTAATCTTTAATTAAAATTAGTTCCAAAACAAATTTCTCCAAATTAATTCTAACAAGATGCTATCACTTATTTAACACTTTTGTAGCTCATTTCATTAACCAACAATGGTGTGGCGTGTTGACAGGTTAAGTAAAGCTAGTTTCAACTGTATCTGTGAATTGTTCTCATCGCCCTTCATTGGTCAGAGTATCAACGAACATGCATGCTCATGTAAGGTATATGTAAAGCAGAGTGTATGATTGGTCAAATAGGGGAGAGAATACCAAAGCTATGGTTTTAACAAGCAGCTCTGCTTACCCTGTCAATACTCCGCGCCACTGTTAGCCAAGGTCATTAATGAAAACATACTTTCTTTAAAGGGTATACAAGTTTAAAATCCCTTCCATGATTTGTTGAGTGGTAAAACTACAATTATGGGTGATTTGTGAGCACAGGTTTTGAACCAAACGCATGACCACAGGCAGAGGGTATTGAAGAACGTAGCGAAGGAGGTTCACCCGTGGATGGTGATGGTACGCAAGATGAAGGCCATCTACCACACCCTCAACATGTTCAACATGGATGTGACCAAGAAGTGTCTCATCGCGGAATGTTGGGTACCTGTGAGTGATCTTCCCGGGGTTCAGAAGGCTCTCGCTGAAGGAGGGGTAAGTAGTGTTATCTTTAGTTCTTTTTCTAAGGCTTGGCAGCGATTCCGAATTTTATAGGTAACGTCCTGATTTATAGCTTTACCTTTAGAACCAAGTTCTCTATCAAGTAGTTTAATACCATACACAACTCGCATTATGCCAATGAGACAAGTGTTTCCCAAGCTTTGACCAGTTGCATACCCCATACCCCTTTCAAATCCATGGTCTAACCAACGCATTCCTTCCAGCTCCTCATAAAATAAAGCTACCGTGTAAATTATAAACGGTCATTTCATATGTTAACAAAGCAATAATTTTTTAAATTTTGTCATATATTCTAAAATATGCCCAAACTGGTATTGATTCCAATATATTTTATATATATATTTAAGTCACAACACGGTTCCAAGCTGTATCACTTACCTAAGTTAGAAGCTATCCAAAGGGTGAGACAGGCTCTTAGTAAATAAATACAACATAGTCCCTTCAGGCAGTTAAACCTAATTCTGCACTTATTACTGAATGTTTTATGGTCTTCAACTAATTTGATTCTTACACATGGGCTTTGCTTCTTTTTCAAATTGTATGTATCTGAGTATAACTGTGTGTACAAGCTGATATTGATGCTTACGTGAATTTTGTTTTGCAGAGAGCAAGCGGCAGCTCCATCCCATCGTTTCTGAACGTCATAGAGACAGCAGAGCCGCCACCCACGTTCAATCGTACAAACAAGTTTACTAGAGGCTTTCAGAATCTCATAGATTCTTATGGTGTGGCCACTTACCGGGAAATCAACCCTGGTGAGTTTTCATAAGATGTCCTCAAAATATTTATCGACTTTATTTAGAGCTTTGTTGAAGTGTAGTGATTACTTAAACTTGTCTGCACCCCTTAACTCCCGAGTGGGCACGAAGGCATATTTAACACGAACAGGAAACGGGATACTTTATATTTTGGTTTATTTTGAGTCAATTTAAACATATTTCCCTAAATCAAAATAATACTAAACGATCTAATATTAATTATTTTGTTAGTAAATAGAAAGTGCCATTATTCTCAAGGCTGTAGCCAGCCAATAATTTCATGGGAGGTTTGGTGGGCACACTCCCCAATTGCCGGAGGCTAGAAAAAATTCTAAATGATAAACACCTATAGAAGCTATCTGATGTGTTTTTATGATGATAACATAAAATCATAACTGCCAAAGGCTAGAAAAAATTCTAAACATTAAACACCTATAAAAGATATCTGAAGTGTTTTTATGACAATGTAACACCATAATTGCCGTAGGCTAGAAAAGATTCAAAATATTAAACACCTCTAGAAGCTCTCTGAAGTGCTTTTTACGGTAACACAGCTTCCTAATTTGTACTTGTGCTTTAATTTTGATATTGTTTGAGCCATAAATAAAGCCATTCATATTTTGTTCATTAATTTTTGGGGGAGGGGGTTTGAAACCCTCCCTCCAGACTACGGCCTTGATTATTCATAGCATGGGCCTTTTCCTAATTTGTGCCGATACAATTAGTATGTGAATACACACAAAACAAATTCAATTTATAGAGAAGAATATAAAAATACTTAAAAGAGACTAGAATGGTCCTCATCTGAAAATTCCAGAAATATTTTACAAACTTATGTTGAAGACATCATCCAAAATGGGCAGTAATATTTTTTTTTCTTCACTATGAGAACTTTCTCGTTCTAAAACCAATATATTATATCAACACAAGACTTAAGAACTAACTTTTCTCTAATGCATACAAAATAATCAGAATATCGACTGAAAATATATATGGCTTGAATAAAAAAAAACAAGCCACAGGCTGTAAACAGTAATGAACGTAAAAAAAACAACAAAAAAAACTAATGAACACTCATTTAAGTCCTAAGATGAGGTAGATGAAGTGAAAGAAAATTCACCATCAATTATTTGAAGAGAGAAAATCACAATTCACAAAGAGAAAATTCACCTCCTTAGCTCCTGGTTTAATTAATCAAGTTGAATCCAGACCTTCCCGTTTAAAGTGTAACAAACACATCATTCAAACTCCCTGGCACCGAGCCAACTCTTAGATACAGTCCAATTTTCATAGGAAGGCAGGTCAGATAGAATAACTACTATATTTACTTTAAAATATCCATACATCAAGTTAAACAATCTGCAACTATCACTTTTGATAGCTTTTATCAATACCTATAATATAACCATTTTACTATAGTAAAATATTATCAATATCAACTGTAAAATATATGTTTGTATTTTATAAAAGGCTCTTATTATTATGATTATTCTGTAGCATTGAGTTCTAGCACCGTGTCTTACTACCCATTTGGGTTATACACTTGTGTAGTAATTACGCTAATGGTTTTAGGGAGGCTATATTTGGAGTAGTGTACCCGTATTTGTGTGGAGGGAGAGTGTAAAACCATTTTGGAATAACCACTCTCAGTACACCCTCACACGATTAGAAATTTGAGCTCCCGTCACTGAAAGTCAAGTCTACAGTGAGAGTAGCGCGCTAGACCACACAGCCATTGAAGCGGATAACTTTGAGTTAACATTGATGTGTAGGAAGGATGGCTCATTCTTTCTTTATTGTTTTAATTAGTTCATTTATTGAAGTCTTTTAAGAATACCTACTATAATTTAATTTGCGAGTACTATATTGCAAGTAAATATTAACATACAGCTTTTGGAACAGTTCAGCTCAGTTGTATGAGGAAAAAAAAACACATGTACTCTGATATATTTATTTTTACATTTTTCAGCTTTGTACACAACCATATCATTTCCATTTTTATTTGCCATCATGTTTGGTGATGCCGGGCATGGCGTCATTATGCTGGCATTTGGAGCTTACATGGTACTCGGGGAAAAGAAACTTGCAAAAAAAAAATCAGGCAGTGAGGTGAGTAAATGCTTCTCTCTTAGTTAAAAAATGTAATACCATTTAAGTAGCAATGACTCCAGTGGCCGTAGGATCTATGATGTCACTCTCGTGTTAGACTGGTCTTCTGAAGTTGGGAATATCAGGGTTCAAATCCTGGTCGGGTGGGCTGAGTGATTTTTCTTAAATGGTTTTTCACTATCACTATGCAAATAAGGGTAGACTTACTTTAAAATTCAGTCTCCCTAATCCCTAACACATTAATGCAATTAGCACATGTGCCTAAAACCTAAATGGGTATTAAGATGTATAGATAAAAATATATAAATAAGTTTACCTTTGGTTTTACTTAAATGTAGAAAAAGTGTTATGATTGAAATAAAATTTTGTAAAAATGTATCTTAGGGCCTAGATATAATCATTAAAAAAATATACCAAGTTTGATTTTTCCTCCTTAAAAGGTATTATGAAATCTAGAAGAAATATTTGCTCAATAAAATAAAACATGTTTCGATTATTTCTAGATATGGAATATTTTCTTCGGGGGACGTTACATAATGTTACTGATGGGTCTGTTCTCTATATACACTGGCATTATTTACAATGATGTATTCTCAAAATCCATGAATCTGTTTGGTTCGAGTTGGAAAATTATTTACGACTACAATACAACCATGGGGAATAATGATCTTACATTAAATCCAAGTGATGCTGCTTATATTTCATATCCCTATCCAGTTGGACTTGATCCAGTTTGGCAGGTAGTAAAATATTGCTCGTATTGTAAAATTATAGGAATTCCAAGATTAGATATAAAGTATATTACATTTATTTTTGCTGTATAAATATAAAGTTTACTACGTTAAGCACTAAACAACTTTGACAATGGACAACTATAATACAAATATATCCTTGTATATTAATGAAATCTGGATTGGTCATTTTGAAAGAACATGATTGCTTCTAATAGGTGACCTGGCGGTCTAGGGGTAAGGTGTCAGACTTCTATGCTGGCGGCCGGGGTTCAATCCTTGGTCCCGGCAAAGATTTATCTGATTACCAAACCCTTCCTTCACCTCTGACAAGACATCTTGTGAATGTGAGGAATGCCAGACCTCCACCGTGGTTCGGATTCCCCNCGTTAAACTGTAGGTCCTTCATTTCATCTCACAATCACCCTACCATTACACATTAGTGTAAGTGCGTAAAACCCGAACGGGTAGTAGGACGTGGTGCTAATAATAATAATATTGCTTCTAATCAAAGCACCGGGCTTGAATCCTTATTGGTGCTAAGGCTGATATATTTAAAATAAACCAAACCTTAACATACAGATGATGACTAACGTTGAAAAATTTTTTTATTACTAGTAGCTCTTTGAGTTAAGAAAAAGATAGAATTTAAATTTTTATTTACTATAAATAACCAATTAACAATATAGGCTGAGCAGACAGCCCATATGGGTTCAAAGACGTAGTTATAAACAAAATAAATAAAAAATGTCTAGCCTACATTATAACATTAAAAAAAAAAGTTTGGGAACCAAATGTATATAAATATTCTCATTGTTTGACAACTAAAAATATAATATATATTTCTTTCAGGTGGCATCAAATAAAATAATATTTTTAAATTCCTACAAAATGAAACTCTCAATCATATTTGGTGTTGTGCACATGGTGTTTGGGGTGTCTCTCAGCGTCTTAAATCATTTGTAAGTATCACTTAGTTGGCTAATTTTCTTATGCGCAACTCAATATTTTCGCTCTTTGTGTTTTTTATTTTGTCTGACTTTAGAGTTATTATATAATTTTGTGTTACGCTGCAAATACCATAGTCAAATCACCTACACTTAAAAGTTTTTAAAATGAATACTGTTCGTGTATTTTAAAGAACTTTACATTTTAAAAACCAGCAATATGTTTTATTCTATGGTTATTAATTACTAAATTGTAAGGAGTAGATGGATAGTTTGAAGAAAGTTCATCAATAGTGGCATTGAAAGAAGTTTGTAAAAGCATCTTTGGTACACCTAGTCGAGATATGAGCTTTGACTTACCCCTCAACTGCAATATAGTTTCTCGCAAGCTTGGGGCAAGTAATATCACTAAGTGTACAATAAAAACAAAAGTCACAATAAAGAAAACACCCAAAGAAGTTAAATGAGACTGTAAAATATCTTCCTGTGTTTTACATTATTCAAGTAGATTCTTATATTTTGTAATAAATACTACTGTGGTTATATTTTAATTTTCTTAGTGGTATCTTACAATTTCAGGCATTTCAAACAACCTGTTCGAATTTTCTTGGAGTTCATACCACAAGTAGTTTTCTTGGTACTGCTCTTTGCATACATGGTGGCGATGATGTTCATGAAGTGGGTTTTATACGCTCCAACAAATCGTGAGTCAATGTCTTTTAAATGTGTTTTAAAAAAATATTACAATAATTCACTAACATAAAAATAGCAGACTAAGTAGTCTTTTTTTCAGCATAAAAAAAACAAACAGTGGAGGCTTGTTTGAACTTATCCTTGACCTTTCATTAATAAGTTAGATAAGTTACATATTTTGTTTCTTAACACATTTATGTTGTACTTGTATCATATTAAACACTTACATACTGAAATAATATATTATTCTATATGAAAGAATGTACAGGAAAGAGATGGAAACAAATAAAAGGATCAAAACACAAGTTAGTTTTTCAAATAAAAATAAAAACACAGTTCACACTTTATATTGTTGCCTTAGGTGACCTGGTGGTCTAGGGGTAAGGTGTCAGACCTCTGTGCTGGGGGTCTGGGGTTCAATCCTCGGTCCCGGCACAGATTTATCTGATTACCAAACCCTTCCTTCACCTCTGACAAGACATCTTGTGAATGTGGGGAATGCCAGGCCTCCACCGTGGTTCGGATTCCACGTTAAACTGTAGGTCCTCCATTTCATCTCACAATCACCCTACCATTACACATTAGCGTAAGTGCGTATAACCCGAACGGGTAGTAAGACG
>CABEEJ010000127.1:10597-63892 GCA_901482245.1 Timema douglasi
GGGTAGAACCACACTAAAGGAAGAAAAAGAAAATGGGTAAAGAATGATAGGACACATAGATAAGGAACATGAAAATGGAACAAATGACATAAAGTACAAACACAGGAAATGGACAATGGATGGGAATATATAACATAGCTCTTAAAGGTCAATCTTTTTAAGGTATATTTTGTTTTATAAACATAGGTATAAATACATTCCTGGCTTTATACTTGTGGTGGCGGATATGTGACCAACTTCTGAGTTTGGGGCACTATGTAGATATGATCACACTGCCCCGATGAGATGACGTGACGATGATTATGTGGTGCCAGTAGAAGTTTTGAACATAACTTAAGCCAATTAACAAGACCATGGTGACCACAGGAACAACTTATTTCGGGAAAAAAATACCTACAGGACCACATGGAATCAAAACCAGGCTGTCAAGAATAGTAGCAAGGAACGCTGACGGCTAGACCGGCCAATTTCGTTATACAAACTGTTTTTTTTAATAATTTGTATATTTAAAGTTTGATGTGATATAAATTAAATTGTTATGGGAATCAACAAACTATATATTTTTGTTAATCAATTCTTGTGTAATTTATCCTTTCAATTATTTAATTTTAATTTTAAATGAATTATTAGTAGAATAAAAACATCACAGTAATTCAAAATTTATGTAAATGACCATTTAATAGATAATAGAGTTTCATAGATAAGAGCTTCTGGGTTTGGTTATAGGTGAGAGAGTTGTTAATAATTAATGACCTTTCTGCTGTACCTTGTACCAAGAAATAACCTCCAAATTAACTAAAAGTTTGTTTGCAGTTCCCACAGATATTTCAATTAGTATACGAGTGATCCAAAATACAATTGCACCCAGGCACCTGAAATACCCGGAAATAAATCCAAACAATATTGAGTGTAAAAAAAAATAATTGTAACAACATAATTTTTGAAACTCTGTTTCTCCTAGCGATCAAGTACAGCCCGGCATGTGCCCCCTCCGTTTTGATCATGTTCATCAACATGATGCTATTCAAATCGACCGCTCCTCCGGAAGGATGCGATGAATTCATGTTTGAAGGTCAATCATCCTTACAGATGACATTTGTCTTGATCGGTTTGCTGTGTATCCCTGTTATGTTACTCGGGATGCCTATCTATCATATTGTGTCCAGTAAGAAGAAGGCTGTGCATGTAAGTAGATGCTTGTAAGGGAATCTTCTTAGTTTAAAATACTTCAAACACCAGAAATCTGTTGAGTACTTAGAATGTTCTAGCTGAGCTTTAAAAAAAAAGAAAGAAAAAAATGTGCAGTTGGGGTTAGGAAGAGTAGGGGCATGGGGTCAGAGAACCTATCAAAAATGGTAGCAAGGAAATGGGAAGAAAGAACCCAACAAAGACGGTAGCGAGTAAGGGAGGGAAGGGGTGGTGCTAAAGAAGACAATAAATGGAGTAGTGTGTAGATCTCTTGCCTTTAGTATGTTAAAGTCTGCATCAAAGTAAACTTTTTTTTGTGCACCATCTCATTACTTGTTTGGTTCATCCACATATTTATAAATACTAGAATAGGGATGTTAAAGGTAAAATTTAGAGAAAAGGTATTCACATTTGCATGGAGGGAGAATGGAAAAACATTTAAGGAAAAAAACTCAATACTCTGACAGGGATTCAAACCCTAATGTGTTTGGTAATCCCGTCTAATGCGGAAGTGATGCGTTTTACCATGTGATTATCAATGTGTATGAACTGGTTGTTGAATGGAGGAGGGTATGCGATGGATATTAAAAAAAGGTAGGAAAAGGCATCTCTTTTTAAGACTGATATAACAAGACTTGGTCAAATACAAATTAGTGCAAAAGTGAACTATACACCATGATTTGAAATGCACTGTACAAACTTAAATGGGAGAAAGGAAACACTAAAACAATCTTTTTTGCTAAGGAATGTATGTCCGCAGACATCACACTTAGGTGCTATAGGGTGCTGTTGGGCTATTTTTTTGCCATCATTCATAACACAGACTTGGTGCATGTAATATGGAGCATTTCACGGATTCTGAGATGGCTGACATGCATCTAGGATATGGGGCTGGGGAATCTTTGAAAATTTACGGCAATCCATGCGTCGACGCTGTCGGGCATGTGTTACCGTTGGCAGTCGCTCCTTTGAGCAAATGCTGTAAATAAAAATGCTTGTCACACTTTCTACCTTTCATTCATGTATCAAGAACACCCTCTATTATCTAAGTGTGACGCCTGTGGACATATATTCATCAACAAAAAATGTTTGTTTTGAACTTCTGCACTACATATAGGAAGGAAAATGGAGGGTCGTGCTAAATCTACAGATCCAATCCCATTTTCATGAATCTTGTTTTAAAACTTTAAAACATTGAGATAGGCTCTTAACGGTGTATAATTTATTTTCCAGGCATCGGGTAATGGAGATTTGTCACAGGACTTGGAGATGAGCCAAACGGCTGCCGAGCCGATGTCTTCAGCTGCAGAGGACAGTGAACACAGGGAGGAATTGAGTGAAGTGTTTATTCACCAAGCCATTCATACTATTGAGTATGTGCTCAGCACAATATCACACACTGCATCTTACCTACGACTGTGGGCCTTGTCTCTTGCGCATGCCCGTAAGTTGACACGCTTTACTACTTTAGTTGTACAGTTTCACATAAGGTGGGTGTGAAGGGTCGCGAGTTAAGGGCAGAGTTTTTGCAGTTTTAATAGCAAAACCTATTTTTTTGTCCAAAATAAATGAAATATTACTTCAGTTAAAACATAGAGGTTAATTTTTTTTCACATGGTGATGTCAATTGTTCTTGAATATCTGTCATGAACATAGTGGAATTAGATGACAAGCTTTTTAAATGAAGAGAAAAGTTACTCCCAAATTCTAAGACACACTCGACAGATATTCAAGAACTGTTGAGGTCCCCGTTTTGACTTGAAAACGATTTGATCTCTTTTAACCTAAAATAAATTTCAAATATAAAAACTGCAAAAATACTGCCCTAAACTCAAATTCTTTACACTCCCACCTTAATGGGGTTTTTTTTCTTGCCTGTTTACATTTTGAAACTACTGTATATTATTTTTTAGTGATGTGTAAAACTTAGGGATATATCAGTTTTGATTTTGCTTGGATAAAAAGTTCTGGTTTCGACATTTATGAAGCTTTGCCAATAAAAATATTGACAGATAAAATTTTCATTCATATTCATTTATTTATATTCTAATCTGCTATATACAGTTAGTTTACCCTGAAGGGGACCTGGCGGTCTAGGGGTAAGGTGTCAGACTTCTGTGCTGGCGGCCGGGGTTCAATCCTCGGTCCCGGCACAGATTTATCTGATTATCAAACCCTTCCTTCACCTCTGACAAGACATCTTGTGAATGTGGGGAATGCCAGGCCTCCACCGTGGTTCGGATTCCACGTTAAACTGTAGGTCCTCCATTTCATCTCACAACCACCCTACCATTACACATTAGCGTAAGTGCGTACAACCCGAACGGTTAGTAAGACGCGGTGATAATAATAATAATAATAGTTTACCCTGAAAGCTGTGTCAATGTGGAACCATGCAAGTTAAGTTTGATACCTGTCAGGTTATATGAATGGTAGGTACATTACAAATTAATATCAATAGGAAAAAATCTGAAGAATTGGAATATCATGTTGTGATTGTAACTGAATTTATCAGCTAATAATGAAGTCATACAAACAATAACTGTGCAATCAAACATTTTCTAAATTATTTTAGTGTTTAAAGTTATTTAAATAAGCAAAATACAATATTTTTTTCAAGCATTAAACAATTATTATCCAACACCTTAACTTAGTCGGTAGCGTGTCTGCCTAATGAGCCAAGAGTCCCGAGTTTGATTCCTGCCATAGCCAAAAAATGGACCATTAGTGAAATGTGGGTTTACCCTTTCACATTGATAAATTAACAGCCAGGGACTAGATATTGTGGCTGTCCTAGTCTTAAGTTAGACTATAAGGCATATGAAGCTATGATAGACCTAGCCAGCCAGTAGTGGAAAATATATAGCTTGAATAAAAAACTGACCCAGACCATAGGCTGAAAACAGTAATAGATTTAAATCAAATTATTTAAAAAAATAATTAACCTTTGATTCAACTTTGATAGTAGAATTGAAAAGGTGGGCATGGAACACATGAATTAATTTTTTTTTAATGTTGGAAATAAGTTTGATTGAAATTCACCACTCAATTTTGTCATCATCATAATTCGACATTTCCTTCTCTGCAGGTCGTCTAGCACACCCTCTTCCATTACTGTAATTTTCTTTAAACTTTGGCCTCAGCTACACATGGTCAGTCCATTCCTCTAGGCTCCAGGTCCTTCTGCGCTTGGTCCATCCATTTTATCCATGATCTTTCAATAGGTCTTCTATCCTTTTCCCCCTTTTTTTTAATGTGTTAATTATTTGAGAAATGTATACGTATTTGATATGCTGGTAAACAATACAAAAATTTGAAGCAATGTCAGGAAAATATCCTAAAGATAAAATAGTGTATGCTTCGTTTACAGTGAGAGCTTACAGTCTAACCGTAACAGGCTTCATAATTGACCTATCAAATAAGCTGCACCATGTAGAAACAAGCAAGGTAATCTTGTTACCTTTCAGGGTAAGTGAAACGTGCATATAGCCTGATTTTGGTCATAAGAACAATTTATTAAAATCAAACATCTTCCTTTGCAGCCAACATTGACAACATTTTCTCTATTATTTTTTACATATTGATAATATCTATCAAGAGTGACAGCTGCAGATAACATGACTTGATGAATGCATATGAGAGTTGGGTCAAATCCATTATTTTACGAATGCGAATCTCCAATTTACCTTTGAATCTTGAATCCAAATTCTAATCTTGGAAAAAATTATGAACATAAGAGGAAATACAAATGTATTAGAATAATAGGAAATAAAAATAATAACTAAATGTTAACAGTCTTTCTTATAATCTATCCATTATAACAGTCATACATTCATTTAAGAGTTAGATTAGTGGTCTGGAGTCTGGTCGTTAACTTCATCCAATAATTCTAATTGGTTATAAACCACCAAAAACATTATTAGAGCTCTGAAACAAATTTCACTTGGAATATTGAAACATATGTTTTATTGAGATTTTGATGCGTGAATCTGAGATTTTCTCATATCTTGAATATCCTTGATAATTTGAGGGATTCTAAGGATTCGAGCTCACATCCCTAGAACACAATAACATTGTTTTAGTAATTTTAGTAACTACCAGATACTGTTCTTCCTACTAAAAGCAAGGTATACATAAAGAATAAGATTTTTTTTTTCAGAGCTATCTGAGGTGCTATGGAACATGGTTATGAAGCAAGGCCTGGGTAGTGAATCTTATGTTGGTGGTGTAATCCTTTACTTCATGTTTGGAGCGTGGGCTATGTTCACACTTGCCATCCTTGTCATGATGGAAGGACTATCTGCTTTCTTACATACATTGAGGCTGCATTGGTAAGTTTGATAATCCCTTTCCTCTCCAGACAAACCTATATATAGTTATGGTAGGAAGCAACTTTAATAAAATACAAACATATATTTTTACAGTCAACATTGATTACTTTTGTTACTTTATTAGTAGTAATATTGCATAGTGTATATATATATATATATATATATATATATATATATATATATATGTGTGTGTGTGTGCGTGCGCGTGCGCGCGTGCGTGCGTGTGTGTCAAATATGTTTTTAAGGAAAACCTCTTTTCACTTTTTGAGGTAATTAATTTTGTAATATATATTTGCAAGAAGGTAGAGTAAAGGTGGCTAAAAAATATATAAAAGGGAACGAACAGAATATGGCTGTTTGTTGCAATGAAAAAAACACAGTTCACACTTTACATTGCTGCCACTGGACAAAGAGGTATTAGCTGTTTCTTAAAGAAAATTGATCCGTCACCATCCAATCCCACGGCCTAGGTTTCATTCTATCGGAACTCATCAGGGAGGATAGTGAAACGCGCAACACAACTTTCTATAAGAGGGAAGCAAAAACACAAAAGGGAGAAAAAGGAAATTGATAAAGGCTGATAGGACACTTAGATAGAAACCTGTAAGAGGAATAACATTAAGGACAAACATAGGAAAAGTGATTTGAAATTTTCTCTAATCCACAAATCTTGAATATCCTCAAGGATTTGAGGGTTATATCCCTACTTTCAACCTTTAATATTGTAGATTAATTTAAAACTTAACTTGTGTGAAGGAATTTAGAATCTTTAAAACAAAAATGAGAGAGTTAGTAGAGCTATGAGTAATTATTACTATGTAGTTTACTAAAGTCAATGTCTTTAAAACCCAATGAAAAAAAATTACAATTGATGTAAACAACTATATGCTTTCTTTCCCTCTCATACAAAAGAAAAATTGAACATTGTTAATTGAACTGATTTTCTTAGAAATGATTTTTATTTTATTATTCTTATTACTATTCTAGGGTAGAATTCATGAGTAAATTCTACATTGGCCTGGGCTACCCGTTCCAGCCATTTTCTTTCAAGAGCATATTGGAGACTGATGAAGCAGTTGTTGAAGATTAGTCATGCTTATGTCAGAGGCAAGGTGATAACTGTATTTCACAGTTATTGGCGCCAAGGATTCAACTCCACAAGTCCAGAACTTTGACAGTTTGTTCATCTGATTGGTCAACAAGTCTCATCTTTCTCATTTGTTTGAAGAAATCATTCCCATTGCTTCAAAGTTCAAATGATTTTCTAGTTGTCGCACAATTCAATAGCAGTAGTAAAAATAAAAATCAAGGTACAGATTTTTAAAATGACTCTACAATCTGTTTTATGTAAATATTTTATTTTAATTATCTTGAGACATTAGATAATTTTCTCCCTCAACAATGCTGATTCATTTTCAAGTTTGCATGCATAAGAAATTTTATAAAATTGTTTATTGTAAAAATAAAATATTTTAATAATGTTAAAACATGTTTGTAATTACTTGTTTTTCATAAATATAAATATATAATATTGTAATTAAATTTTAACAGCAAAAAATGTAAAATATTTATGTTTTAGTAATTAATAATTATGTTCAATTTGTTCATATCAATAGGTATGGCGATGTAATGTTTTTTAGTATTGCAATGATTTATTTAATCAAAGAATTTTTATTGTGATTTAAACATGTGATAATTTATGGTAAATATTTGTCTGGTTTGTTATTTGTGTCGGAAATATGAAAATGTCAAGATAAAATCAATTCTCATTTCTACTTTGATGAAACATTAGAAGTTATATAATTTAATTCAGCTGATATCATAGTTTAAATTTCTAATTTATGATATAAAATAAAATGTCCATTTAATACACACATAAAAATATTTATTTAGTAAAAATCATCCACCACAATGTAAATGCATATTTATCATGATTCACATTTGTTGGTAATAAAATACATAGAATCTTTAGAAAAACTAGTTTTGATGAAACAGAATCAGCACCAACTATGTTGTATTTTGTTATCAATTTGTGCTAGAACATCAGTCAGTATGTGATATAGAAAGTAATATTCATCATTTAAAAAAAGTAGATCTTTTTTTTTAAAGTATTATTATTAATTATTGGCATCTGTATGAGTTTTAAAACATATGTGGATCAAGCATACAGTTTGTTTCCAACAAATTAAATTTTTACACACTGATTTTAAGTGAATCTCAAAACACACTAAAATAATGCTATTTTAACTAATAAAAATGCTTTGTACCAATTCTGCTCATATATAAAGTTTTTATATTATGAAATAAAACCAATTTTATTGCACTACTACTGTGAAAATATTTATTTATCAAAATAATAATTACCTAATGGCTTGGAAATAAGAAAACAGTGTAGAAACACTACAAAAATTGAAATTATATTTGGAAGAAGGTATGGGAAAGGTGGATAGAAACATATAAAAGGGGGGACGAACACAATATGGCCTTTACAATGAAAAGAAGATCACAGTTCACACTTTACACTGCTGCCAATGGACAAAGAGGTAATGGATGTCTCTTAAAGAAAATTGATCGTCACCGCCCAATCCCCACGCCCCAGGTTTCATTCTATCGGAACTCATCAGGGTGGAGTGTGAAACGCGCAACACAACTTCCTAAAAGAGAAAACCAAAAAAACACAAAAGGGAAGAAAAAGGAAAATGGTAAAGAATGATAGAACACATAGATAGGAACATGTAAAAGGTATAACATAAAGTACAAACACAGGAAAAGGACATTGGATGCGAATATATAATGATATAACTCTATAAGGAAAACCTCTTTTCGCTTTATGAGGTAATTGTATTATATTTGGAAGAAGGTACAGGAAAGGTGGATAGAAACATATAAAAGGGGGACGAACACAATATGGCCTTTACAATGAAAAGAAGAACACAGTTCACACTTTACACTGCTGCCAATGGACAAAGAGGTAATGGATGTCTCTTAAAAAAAATTTATCGTCACCGCCTAATCCCCAGGTTTCATTCTATCGGAACTCATCAGGGAGGAGTGTGAAATGCGCAACGCAACTTCCTAAAAGAGAAAACTAAAAAAAACACAAAAGGGGAGAAAAAGGAAAATGGTAAAGAATGATAGAACACATAGATAGGAACAAAAATTGAAAGTAAGTCGGTATTGATAGAGCAGGAAGCCAACCTGAAAGTATAGTAAGTTATGAAGGTGGAGTGTGTGGGTCAAAAGGTAGGGGTAGGCCATATACGATGTGGTGGCCCACGAATGGATTTTCTCCAGCCTGTGTACAATAAATACAAGGTGAACATTATTTTAGTTCTTTGTATGTTGGATTGAAAATACCAATGTAGCACATCTTAAGACTCTTCGTAAAGGTAACATGAACTATCATGACGGATTCCTTATAACCAGCTGGTCTAGTCCAAACTCCTGAATGTAAACCGTACTTCTCTTTTTGTTTTGCTGTAAATGCAATGGTTACATTTCATACACCAATATACATCTCGTTCTCATCATTGGATAAGGATTGCACCCAGGAGCTGTGTCCGCTAGTAGAATTTAATTCTTTCACATTTAAATACGAATTATGACAAGCTTCCCCCTCTCACCCCACCACTATAAGTATTGAATACCCGAGTAGTGGTGTATCCACAGTTTGAATTTGTGTAGTTAGTCGTGGCTTCTATAGGTTTGAAGAAAATATCAGTGTGATTTGTGTTTTTTATTCAAATACCAGTTTATAAGTTATCATGTATCTTTGAAAACAAAGAAAAGTAGATAGCGAGTGTCACGTTTTTAATGAAAAATGAAGTGAGGATTAGTTTTAAACTCCCAGCTATATTAAAATTTGCAAGGAAAAAAATTGTATGCATTTGATAGTACCTACATTATTGCGAACAAACGTTCTCAAGAATGAAGATAATAAAATCCAAGTAGTGTTACTGCATCATGGACAAACATCTCAAAACTTACTCTAGATTTAAAAACAGTGTTGCTTGAAATTAAAGCTGTAAAATCCAATTAAATGGGCGAGTTTGTGTACAGGGTGTGTGTGTGTGTGTGGTATATATATATACCACACACCCTATACACAAATTCGCCCATTTAATTGGATTTAATTGGATATATATATGATTAAATAAACATATTTATACTTCTTAATAAAATTATGTTTATTAAATTATTTAAAATAACTTTAGTTAAAAAAATATTGAAGCTCATGCTTTAGGGTAGTTTGGAATTGAATGTACAGTAATTATTATGTATGCGATAAGTGAACAAAAAGATTAAATATGGACACATACATATATAATGTTGGAGCATGAACTTTAACTTCAACATATTATATTATATATTTTACAATTCTCATTTTTTAAGTATCAAAAATACTCGGGAGAGGGTGGAGATATCTGGCCCGCCAGAGGAGAGGAGATGTGTCATCGAGCCCATTTATAATTTTATTTGGGCACTTATGTTGTAGACGAATGTGAGAAAAAGTGAAACAATAAGAGTATTAAGATTAAAAGAACATGTATGATTCTGTGTATGAACGTTGTTGAAGCGAAGGGAGTATGCAAGGATAGGGACTTGTGGAGGAAGTTAGTGAGGATGGATTAAGTACACAGTTGTCTTTTGAGCCAGATGCACAGTTTCTTGCCTACTCCATAAGGAAACGGCACCGCCCAATCCCCCGACCCAGGTTTCATTCTATCGGAACTCATCAGGGAGGAGTGTGAAACGCGCAACGCCACTTCCTAAAAGAAGAAAACCAAAATAAACAAAAGGGGAGAAAAAGGAAAATGGAAAAGAAAGATAGAACACATAGATAGGAACATGTAAAAGGTATAAACATAAAGGACAAACACAGTAAAAGGACATTGGATGCGAATATATAATGTTATAACTCAATAAGGAAAACCTCTTTTCGCTTTATGAGGTAATTGTATTATATTATATTATATTTGGAAGAAGGTATAGGAAAGGTGGATATCCACCTTTCCTATACCTTCTTCCAAATATAATATAATATAAGTGTCCTATCATTCTTTACAAATTTCTATTCTCTCCCTTTTGTGTTTTTGTGTTTTTTGTTTCCTCTTTAAGGAAGTTTTGTTATGCATTTCATACTCCCTCCGGATGAGTTCTGATAGAATGAAACCTAGGTTGGGGGTTTGGGCTGTAACGATCCATTTTCTTGAAGAGTCAAACATTGCCCATCAGTCCAATGGCAACAATATAAGTACTAACTGTATTCTTATTTTTAATGTATATGTTTCTTTCCACCTTTCCTGTACCTTCTTCAAAGTATTTCAAGTACATAAGATTGAGTTTCCAATGGTTCAAAGCGGTTCTGGGGCTGTTCAGCTCAATTTATCATAAATACTGTAGTTGGTCATTTGCCAAATTTAGTAGAAACTTTACTGAAGAAATATCAATCAATACATAACAACCAATACAAAAACTGTGATAAATTTGTTTATGAACAAAAGAGGAAATATATATAATATAATATAATAGAAAATACAAATAGCAACTAAATATGAACATTCTTTTTTATAATCCATTTAATAACATTAATACATTCAGTTAAATGTTCAATTTCAAGTGAAAAAAATTGAAAAAGATTTTTAATTTTTAAGGTTGAGTCTTGAAATATGAATTTTTTTTCGAATCTCAAATAACCTTAAGGATTTGAAGGTCAATCCCTAATTATTTAGGAATATGATTATATAAGCTTCCAAGTGTACTGGGCCGAATATAGTAGGGCCTTGCACATAATACAACCTTAACATTTAGAAGATATTCTAAATGAAAAATAAAAGGTAAATGAGCTGCACATATAAAACGAGTAAAGTTTTCGAGAGGACATTTTTAGGAGAAAAACATCGCACTATATTCGGGCCAATATGATAATCAATTATGTTTGTATGAGGAGTATTGTATTGCTATAAAATTAATATGATATTATTTAAAGAGTCATTTACATTTATTAGGACAAGAGTAATTATTTATTGAAATAGTTTAACTAGATCATGTTTATTATTACATGCACATTATTCTCAAGTGGTGGAAGGATAGAGGAAGATGTAGGCATTTTACTAAACTGATCCGGCCACAAGCTAGAAACAGTTGATGATGATGATCATCTCAAATACTCGCACCTGAAAAACTAGAGCATATCCTAAAAGTAAATTTGGAAAAAGAGTATTTCTTATTTAGGTTGTGAATTTTCATTAATAAAAATAAAATCTTTACATAAATATATATATTATTCTTTATATCATATATATATTATTCTTTACCATTTTCCTTTTTTTCCTCTTTTATGTTTTTTGGTTTTCTCTTTTAGGAAGTTGCGTTGCGAGTTTCACACTCCTCCCTGATGAGTTCCGATAGAATGAAACCTAGGTCGGGGGATTGGGCGGTGACGATCAATTTTCTTTAAGAGACATCCATTACCTCTTTGTCCATTGGCAACAGTGTAAAGTGTGAACTGTGTCTTCTTTTCATTGTAAAGGCCATATTGTGTTTGTCCCCCCTTTTATATGTTTCTATCCACCTTTCCTGTACCTTCTTCCAAATATAAAAACATTTTAAGTATTTTCTGCCATATAATTAAGCATGGAAGCTTTATTTAAGTAGCCTCGTCAATCATTTGGAGATACCAATGTTTGAATTACTAATGCAGTAAGTGATTGTTTATAAATTTATATTTTATTTTATTCTTAAAAGATTGTTATTGTAATGATAGCTAATGTATTTTTATTTGTAACAAATTTTACTCTAGTTTTTAAACTGTTGTCATTGGAAGAAGGCATAGGATAGAGGTATAGACACAAATGAAAGTAACAAACACACACTCGCTTTGGTGGCAGCATGGTCTAAGGTGCTACTTTCTCAATAGACTAGACTGCCGATGACAAGGAGATTGAGGTTTGATCCTGCTAAAGTGTATTGAGGGTAGTTTTTACTAAATAGTTTCCTGCTCTCTCTCCACACAAATGCTGGCACACTTCCTCTAAATTCAGCTTTGCGCATCCCTAACTCTTAAAAGTAATAATTAAATAAACCTATAATCCGAATGGATAGTAAGACGTGGTGATAAAAAATAAATAAATAAAAAATGTCTTTTTACAATGAAAAGAGTAATCGTTTCCATCGATAGCAATGCCAACTATGAACTAAGAGTTAATGTACTGATTCTTGAAGAAAAAAGGTTCTCAACCCCTTGGCGTGAATTTGATTCCATCAAAATTCTCTGAGTAGAGAATGGAAAGTGTAATGGATTTTCCTAAAAGAGGCAACCAGAAATCAAAAAGTAGAAGGAAATTGTTAAAGAAAGATATGATATAAATACATTTGTAAACAACTCATAAGGTATGATCTTTGTTCCTCTTTTAATTCAAAATACCATATTGTCTTTTCTATTTCTTGTACTTCAAAATTCCATCTCATGGTCGATTAACTAGAATATGTTATACTTTTTATGGTTAGAGTGTAATCTTGTATCAAAGTTGGATTATCTGCTTCTTCACTGGACGACAGCAACATTGGAATTAGTGAAATCATTTTCTCATTTTAAAACATTATTTTTTAATTGTGTTATATTTTTGAAAATGTAGCAAAATAGTTTCACTGTTCTCATTTCCACTGTTTTTTTAACAGTGTAATACAAAAACTTCACCATGAACTACTGCGAGCTATTTCAAATTATGTGACTTAGGCCTATGTTACTTCATAAAACTAGTATGTTATTTGATGCATGGATGTTATAAAATAAAGATAAATATTTTCTCAATAAATAATGAAATTTTATGTGAACATGACTATTGATTGCTTAAGAAAGGATTATATTTCCAAGTAAAACATACAGTTTTCAATTAACAATAATGGTTTGTAAATGTTTATATACAGTTATAACTTCATGTAGTATTTGATTACTGGTGATTTTATAAAAGTTACAATTGAAATGAACAAAAAATGTAATTTGCAATGAGAGACCCGTTTATTTATTTATTCGTAGGAAAAATTGATTTTTTTTTTGTATTTAACACACAGTCCCTAAGCACTTACAAACTAACTTAATGTAAGTTAGCACATCTAATACAACATACAAAAACCTAGGTCCAAAAACTTTAATATTTGTGTATTGGGACAAACACACGCGCATGTACATTATTTTGTACATCAACAAGAACCAAACCAAGGTGTCCAATACTTGTAATTAGCCAGAGGGACAAGAACACTATGTTATTAGGGCCAATGGCCTAGTTATAGCGGTCTTAAAACCATAATATGTAATAACTGTTAACTCTTCAAATGAAGTCCACAGCTGGGATTTGAACACACAACACAATGATTTTCTTAATGCGTGTTTGCACGGGCAGTTTGAAAATTACTCTGATCGAGTGAGTCATTTATGAACCTTGTGTTTGATTATACAGTTAAAGAAAGTATTATATGCAAAGCAACTGGGTACACTTTAGTGTTCACTAAAATGGTTTACAGGGATATAGTGTTTTGAACTTGTATTTTGGTTCACCTTTGTTTTTGATAAAGGCCAAAATTGTGTGAGACACTAATAAATGACACAAGAATAAGATGTTTCCATCACCTATTTTTTTCCTGGTGGACTTTCTTCACTTATTTACACCCATTAGCTTAACTAGTCGACTCTGACAATCCACAAAGAATGTTTCTACCATCACCAATTTTAAAGTATGAAACTCCCGTTACTAAACACTTATTATAAAACCCAACACTTAATAAGATAAGTCCAACATAAATAGTTAGTTCTAATGATTTCAGGTGTGATTTAGCTAGAGCAGTGGTGCACCAATAAATCTGACTTAAAGGAAAGGTCTAGAGTGGGGTATATATCTCATTGAAGTTAATTGTTACTGTACTCTTTTCCAATGGAGTTTCTGGATATAAATTCAGAGGCCCTGGCTTCGAACCTCGGCACTTCCAGATTTTTTTTGTCAAGCAGTGGGTGTGGAATGGGGTCAAACTCGTCCCCATGAGGACAAAGGAGGAGCTACTTTGATAAAGAAAGTAGCTAATGTTGGCACTATCTTCGCCAACATGCAGCGGTCACTTGGTCAGTATAGTAGGCTGATGCCATGTGGTTTTTTTTACTTTGAATGTTTATAATAATAAACTTTTTGAATATTAAATCTTAAGTATAATATTAAAATTTAGCTTATGAACTCAACACATTTTCAGTGTTATATTAAGCTTTTATTCAAATTATTTGCTGCCTAGAGAATAGTAGGTAAATGATCCACTAGCTAAAATGATGAAAATGCAAGTACATCTGACAAAAAGTGTTAATCTGAATAGTAAATATATTAAGTTTATCAGTTTAATGACAAAAGATAAATTACTTATTAAAAAGTAGAATATAGATTTATTGCCTAACTTATTGTATTTTAAAATTATTTATATGCCTAGACATGCTAATAAATATGGCTTAAGCAATCGTGGCTTGTAACAATACATATTTTCACAGTATCTAGGACAAATATCAAAAGCATTATCTAACCAGATAATTGATCATTTCAAAGTAATGATCTATGACATGGCTAAACAAACATACCATTATGTGTTGAAATAAATATTCAATTGACATTTGATAAATATCTTATACAATCAGTTAATGGGTGTACCGCCAAGAAAGAGAAGGATGATGTGCAATACTGTTTTCTTATCAGCTGTGTTTCGATATCAATAAATACATTATCAGTAGTTTAAGTGTTGATTGCTTTGATTAAATTAATAGCCACACTCCACTTTCTTGTGATGAAACTTTGACCGTCAGGCGGTCACATTTTTAGTGGATATCCATATCCGAGTGAAGAACCTCGGAACAAATTGTTGACAATATCACTGAGGTTTGTAATTATATATGGTAGTTATTTTGAAAGGTTTATAAAATAATGCTCTATAATAAATTTTAGCTATAAATTATCTTATTAGGTCATTTTGATCAACATTTTAATACATTTCAAAATATTAAAATTCAATTTTCTAGTGGCTCTATGTATTAATTAGGTCATATTCTGTGTTAGAGCTAGAAAGTCTTATGGGTGGTAAACATATTAAAAAGAAAGTACAATCATATTAATATCTATACTATTCAGCAGGACTATGCATACAAATAGGCATGATTAAATTATGGTGCAGTTACTTTTTGAGTTACCTTTCCAAAATGTATTATGATAAATGTTCATTTGAACAAAAGCTAAACTACAGATGTTAAATTATTTGCCATAGGAATATGTAAAGATTTATAAATTTGAATATTTGTTTGTTCTCTTTTTGATTCACACATTTTTCAAACTTGGATCAGTCTTAAACAGTAGAAATATATTTTTTTCACTTGTATAAAATATAATATAGTATAAATTTAGTTTACCACACCAAAATTAATATAGATTGTTTTAGAAGAAAGTCTGTACGATATTAAGATAATGCCACTTATCCTCATCATTTCATGCTATACTATATTTCAGCTTACACATTATTTTAGATAAAATCCTGCAAAACAAAATGCATTTATATATTATGTACTTCAGTGACTTTAACTAGTGGCCTTTTTATATTTGTGTATTTATGTGTAATATTAAGTCTTGTTGGATGTCAAAATATGACATTTAAAAATTTGCTAAATAGTGGTGAGAAATTAATCCCTTCATAATAGAGTTAATTCAAATGAGTTTTCAATTTACATACACTAATGGTATGATAAATTTTAAATGTTCCTTTTATGGTTTAAATTAGGAGGGATAGCCAGCACACTTATTTAGGTGATACTGGAGTAGAAATGGTTTAGGTATAACACTAAAAAACACATAAACACATTTTTAAGGACAAACTTTCACTGTTACAGACAGCTTCATCAGGTCAGGAGAATAGACTGATGCTTTTGAAGCTGTCTGTGACAGTGAAAGCTTGTCCTTAAAAATGTGATTATGTGTTTTTTGGTGTTATACCTAAACAATTTCTACTCCAGTATCACCTAGGTAAGTGTGCTGGCTATCCCTCCTAGTTTAAACCATAAATGTTCCTTTTAAAATTTATTCTGACCCCCTAGCTGTCAGCTCAGATCTACTGACCATCCATCAAAATGACTATAGACACTCCTTAAGAGGAGTTTAAGAAAATCTTAAATATTACAAATAAAATCTGAAAGTTCAATATATTTATTTATCATTCGGTTTGTCCAGTTAATCTTTTCACATCTTGTGTCACCTTTCAACAGTATCTTATCTTAAACAAACATCCAATAAATCAAAATGTTTGATTGATTATGTATTTCTTATATTGATTAACACAGCTATCTGATTTAAAAAAAAACTTATTTAATATATTTGACATAATTCTTGATGCAACTATGCTTATATTGATAGAACTTTAATTTTTATTCTACCAGAAAAGGGATTTAACATGCTTCTAGTATGTATGTGTTTGTCACCTATATACATGACCACATCCCAGCAAAAATTCCTTAAATAATTAAAGGGTTGCTACGCAAACAGGAAAAAAGTAAAACACTGAGAATCTAACAAAAAAACTGGAAAATAATGGAATATTTGTAAATTCGAGAGGCTTAGCTTAAAAAGTGTGTACATAGGAAGTAATTGGTTCAAACACATATCTTACCTCCCCAACCTAAAAACTGCATATATTTCTTCACAATAATCAGTTTTATGAAAAAAATTAATTTTTCTAGACTTAAATTAAAGTTGCATAGAAAACTTGGAAAACATGGGTAATTTTTGCGGGAGTAAAATAGTGACAGCCCTGAGCTATTACATGTTTTATAGACTCATTCAGTATTACCACAACATATTACTCTATTACATATTCACAGAGATAAATATTTTATCTTTCAATAACAAAATATTGATGTATGTAGCATCTACTTTTATTGCCTAATGTAAACACAAAGGCACCAGTCTCGTCTTGTTTGGTTTAGCCGCAACAAAAAGGTAGGGGTCCAAATACCAGCCAGCTCTGAGGTATTTTTTCCTTGAGAGTTCTCCACTCCCTCCTTATGCAAGTGTGGGGTGAACTGCTTCTGAATTGTACATTTTTCAACCTCACTCCCCTCCGAAATTTTATCAACAAAATATATATGGCTTTATTTATGGTTCAAACAATATCAAAATTAATGTACATGTACAAATTAGGGGGTTGTGTTACCATAAAAAGCACTTCAGAGACCTTCTAAAGGTGCTTATTATTTAGAATTTTTCCTAACCTCCGGCAGTTAAGGGATTATGCTACCATAAAAAACACTTTAAAGAGCTTCTAGGGTTGTTTAAATATGTAGATTTTTCCTAGCCTCTGGCAGTTAGGGGGTTATGCTACCATAAAAACACTTTAAAGAGCTTCTAGGGTTGTTTAAATAAATAGATTTTTCCTAGCCTCTGGCAGTTAGGGTTATGTTCGCATGAAAAGCACTTCAGAGAGCTTCTAGAGCGGTTTGATAATTAGAATAGTCGCGACATGAACCACAATATGGACCTAAACCAACCGCATACTAAAACTAAATTTGACGAAGCTCTTCCCAATATCAAATTCAAGTTCTTCTGAACCTAAAGCCAGTCTCTTAACCCTTTTAATTGAAAGAATGGCTCCAAGAAAATTATTTTAAATAATTCTTGAGATATTAAACCAGTCTTGAAATACTAAAGAAGTATTTTGATTTAAAAACAAACTAATTTTAAATCAAAGAATAGTACAAAATAATATTTTAAGAACAAACATAATCTAAAACAGGGGTACCCAACCTTTACCGACTGAGGGCAGCATAGTTCTTGGGGAATTGGCAGGAGACCATACATGAGATTTATTAATACCTAATGCCCAAATATAGTAGATACACACATCCATCTATACAACATTATACTTATGATTCTGAGAACTAAATGGAAGTTAGCAAACATTTATGTCAGCTACAAGAGCCTAATTTTTTGTTTATTGCTGCAATTTGAAATATTTTAATTTGAGCTGGCACATATAAAACAATTGGGGGCTGCAAGTGGGATGCAGGTTGAACATACCTAATCTAAACAAAAATCACGGAATGTAAGTTTTGGCACACCTGTTTTATTTTGTATAGTAGAAATAGGGTAGAAAAATATAAGTCAATAATTGGTGATTTTTAGCACTGCGTCTTTCTACATGTTAGGTTTATATGTTTATGTACTAATTACGCTGATGGTTTTAGGGATTATGAAGGCTGTATTTAGAGAAAGTGTACCTGCATTTTTGTGGAAGGAGACTGGAAAATTGTTTAGGAAAAACCACCCTCAGTACACTCAACAGAGATTCGAATCTTGATTTACCCGCCATTGGCAGTCTAGAATACTGTGAAAGTTGTGCGTTAGACGATGCCACCGATGTAGGTTAGTATAATAACTCTTCAGTATATATGTTTATTTTAGATTTCTACATACAGAAATAATCTTAACGGTTCTTAAAAATTTGTCATGGTCATATTGACATTTAAACAGAAACTTTTTAAATGGAGTGGAAATGTCCTGGCCAAATTCCACGATGCCCATAACAAATATTCCAGAACTGTTGAGATAAATATGTGTAAAATATCAAACTAAACATATCTACCATTGTAACATTGTGTTTATTTTACTAACTGTAAATATACTTAACTCGCGCTCCCTTTCACCCTGCACCCTCTTTAAATGTAAATCTTATAGCTATATTAATTTATTATACTATCAGCATACATAAAATTTGTCAATGAGGATATTTGCATATCATAATTTAATGTGTAAATATATTAAAGTAGCTTTAGTAACTTTTTTTAAGTGTTTCTCCCTGAATCTACTATAGTTTATTTGGGAGTTTTTTTTTTAGGGAAAGTAGAGCCAGCCCTTCGAGATGGGGTCGATGTTCCGGAGCGAAGAGATGGCCCTGTGCCAACTGTTCATCCAACCAGAGGCAGCCTATACTTCCATTTCTGAACTAGGGGAAGCAGGCACAGTGCAGTTCAGAGATGTGAGTGGAGTGAACATGTATTATCATTACTTTATAAAAATTCGGCTTTACCGAAAGAACCATTGTATTAATGAGGTTTTTTTCCGTCACATAAAAGGAGTGATACTATTAGTGTCCGAGAACACACGAATGAACAATTTCAAAAAATAAATATTGAAAATGGGTTGGTGCTGAAAACGGGCCTGTTAAGACAAAATTTTAACCTTACAGGCATACTAAACAAAGTTTCTCAAAGATAGGTGATTATTATACTAACCTCAACACTTGAACAATCATGAACACAGTAAACTATATAAAGTGTCATATTTGCTATGTTTGATTAATTTATAAATTAGTTCCATTACTAAAACTATGAATTAATTTCAAAGTCAGCTATATCTGATAATTTGAAATGGAATACTTTGTTTGATTAATTACCCGCAGTTACCTACTTCAGGGGCCGAATTGTGTAAGAAGTCACTCATGTTAGAATGACCTGCCGAAGATAGTACGATCAGAGTTTGAATCCCGGTCGAGTTTACTGAGGGTGGTTTTCTTAAATATGTAATGATTTATTTCAGCTGAATGCAGAGGTGAGTGCTTTCCAACGTAGGTTTGTTGACCAAGTGAGGCGGTGTGATGCGTTGGAAAGTAAACTTGCTTACATCGAGGCAGAAATAATTAAAGATGAAATTCCTATTTTGGAAATTTTTCCAGGCGAAATGCCTAGGGCTCCACACCCCAGAGAGATGCAGGAGCTTGAGGTATGAATTTTTAGTTACTAGGCTTTTTTTAATAATGGTTTTGGGTTACTATCAATTAGGAGTTACCAAAATCTAACCACTTGTTTACTTCCTGATCAATCTCCAATTGATTGAAATTTGGTAGGGTAGCGATTAAAACCAAATCTTTAACATTCTCTAACACAACTTCTTATTTAAGCTGAGGTAGAAGGGAATGCGTGTTAGGGTCAATATTTTTTGCAGGTTCTATAAAAAAACTATTTTAGCCAAAATAAATAAAATATTGCTCCAGTAGAGAGGTACATTTAATTTGTTTTAATTGTTTACACATAATTATCTCAACATTTCCTGAATATTTGTCATAAGCCTAGTGGCATTTGAACAGAAACTTTATGAATGAAAAAAAAAGTCTTAGTAAAATTATCGGATGCCCACGACAAATATTCACAAACTGTTGTGATTAATATCTGTATAAAATTAAACTAAACATATCTACTGAATCAATATTTGATTTATTTTGGCCAAAAAATTATCTTGTTATAAAACCTGAAAAATATATTTCCTTTAATTCAAGTTCCCTTCCACCCCATCATTACTTTATTATGTTTTTAAGGACTTAATGTTGTAAAAATCCTTTGCAATAATAAACTAAAATAGGGGCTATCTTGCAACTCATTTGGTTATTGTTTAAAGGCCATTTAAATTTCTGCGACAAATATTTTAAAATGAAAAAAAATTAGCTCAAATATAAAAATTTGATCAACGATAATAAAGAAGTATTAATAATAATATATCATGATGATTTCTTAACTAATTTTTGTAATATTTTGCTATTAGACCATCAGGGTAGATAACATAATATTTAGTTTAGTTTGAAAATATACTTAACATAAAAGCATTGAATACCCACTAACTAAAATACTGTATAAAAATTAATTTGTGTTTTAGACTAAACTGGAAAGGATGGAATCTGAGATTGTACAGTTGAGTCAGAATGCCATTAACCTAAAATCTAACTTTCAAGAGTTGACCGAGATGTCTTACGTCCTTGAAAAGACAACAACATTTTTTACCGAGACTGATCATCATGAGATTGTAGCACCTCCTGAAGGTGAACAAGGCCATGGAGTCAAACTTGGGTAAGTTTAATTTTGAAAATATGACCGCGACATATTTCACATAAATGCTTCTAAAGTCTATTATGGAGCAAGATAAATATCTACATAGGTGTTTCCCAAACTTTTGTTTGTTGTGTACCCCTTTCAGGGCCATGACCTGACCTTTAACCCCTTTAAGATCTTCATAAAGAAAAAAGGACTCAAATACTCGATATATTGTAAAATATAAATAATCATTTCAAATTTTAATAAGCCATCTATCACTTTGTCTTACTACCGGTTCAGGTTATAAACATATATGTTAAGTAATATACTGGGATAGGAATGAGGATGGAAGCATTTTAGAGGTAATATAGCCGCATTTGCATTGAAGATGAGTGGGAAACCATTTAGAGAAAACCAACCTCAATAGACTTGACCTGGATTTGAAACTCAATCTCCCCCGTCATCGGCAGACCGGTCTATCACGCGAATGACACCTTAGAGACCAGTTGACTATTGAAGTGGGTCAAATTTTAATAATGCCTCTGTGTTAATCAAAATAAAATCATGATAGAAAGGCTTACGAATTTGTATTAATTGGTTCACCAGACTTAATATTATCAAAAAATAGTTAATGATTAATAAAACTTAGTGGTACATTATCCTTTCCAACCCTATCATAGTACCACAGTTTGGGAGGTACATACATAAATATGTACCTCCAGTGGCAGCTTATAAACAAACCAATAGGAAGGACGCAGAAACCATTCAAATTATAAGGTTGGGAAAAAATAAAATTCATTTTAAGAGGATTGGATTTTTTAAATTGTGATATACCAACATTTAGCAAAACAACAACACACACATAATATATAATATATTTTATTTTTTGTAAGTTAATTCACGAATCCCTAAAGTTGTTTAAATTTGATAGTTTCTATTCTAACTGATATTTTTCATACGGTTAAGTTTTTTTTAAATGAGATACTTATACTCTCAGATTTTTTAATTGCCTCAGCAGACACCAAAATATTATGAAGGTAAAAGCACAAGTTTTACCTCTATGGGAGTTTTTAATGGCATCAAGTCCGACATCTTAGCTCAGTCGATAGCAGGTCTGCCTGCTGAACTATGTGTCCCAAGTTTGATTCCCGGCACTGGCAATAATTTTGTGTGTTTCCTCTTTCACAGTGATGAATTAATGGCCGGGGGCTGTGTAGTGTTTTCGTTCTAGTTTTGCTAAGGGTCTCAAGTTTGATTCCCGGCATGGCCAAAAAATGTATCATTGGTGAAATGTGTGTTTCCCCTTTCACAGTGATGAATTAATGGCCAGGGACTAGATCTTGTGCCTGTACTAGTCTTAAGATAAGGTTATAAGGCATATGAAGCTACGACAGGCCTAGCAAGTTATATATGTAGTAGTGGGAAATATATGGCTTGAATAAAAAGCTGATCCAGACCACAGGCTGGAAACAGTAATGGATGTAAGTAAATAAATATAGTGTGTTGGTTAAGAAAGTGCAGGTTAAATACAGAAATACCTTGAAAAAAAAATGAAAAAAAATAATGGGATTAATGAAAAAATATTTTAAAATAACGTATTGTAAGTCTTTAACTAGAGTTGGGTCGAGTATATTATTTTACAAATTCGACTCTCAAATCTGAATCTTTATTTTATATGCAAATCTCTAATTTGAATCTTGAGAGAAACTATGATAAAAAGAGGAAATATAAACATAATGGAATGATAGAAAATAAAAATAGTAACTAAATGTTAATATTATTTTTTACTATAATCCATTAATAAGAATGTTATTACATTCAGTTAAATGTTAAATTAATGGTCTGTACAGTTAGAAATTATTAAAAAATAATATATATTTATTTAAGTCTTGAATCTGATATTTTCTCGAACCCTCGAATCTAAAATTCCCTTAAAGAGTTAAGGTATTCTAAGGTGCCATTCCTATTTATAACCCATTACCTGTAAAACTTGAATTAATATCTGACATTAAGACCTAATGAAAGATTGTATTAAGTAAGCATGTCTAATAGTTGATAATTGGTTAATATTTCAGGTTTATGTCAGGTGTCATACCTAGAGAGCGAGTTCCTGGTTTTGAGAGAATGTTATGGAGGCTGTCAAGGGGAAATATCTTCTTACGTCAGGCAGAACTGGAACAACCTATGAAACATCCCGTCACAGTAAAAACATTATATAATAACATTTCAATTTTCTTTCAACACATTCTTAAACATTACAATAAAACAATTTATTTTATAAATATGTATCATCAAAGCAGTATCAGTCATAGTTAAAGAACGTGTCACTGAATGGTTCGAAACGTTAAAAAATGTTGGTCTTCGGTACTTAATTTTGATAAATACTACTAAGGTTTCATTCTTGATGATGCTTGCGGTCAGTAGTGGTTGGTGGGCCTGGGAACTGGGCAAACAACGTTGTAAATAGTGTCAGGGGTAAAAAATGTACTAAGGATCTTTTTTTCTTTCATTAAATTATCTGATTAGATCATTTTAGTAAGATAAAAATTGATACAATCATTTTAGAATATAATGAATTTGGTCTACATTGGTCAAAATAGACAGTAAATCATGATCAATTGTTGGTCTCATTTTTAACAGCAAAGTCAGCCGCTTCGGTGGCCGCATGATCTAAATTGCTATTCTCGCAATAGACTATCTGCCAAAGATGAGGGGATCGAGGTTCGATCCTGGTCGGATGCACTGATCCCTAATGCACTATTGTAATTAGTACATAGGTTTATAACTCGAACAGGTAGTAAAACACTGCTAAAAAACCCAGCAGTCATGAATACTTGAAAAGGATTTCATTAATAATCTGTTAACCACACATTCCTCGTTACTCCACACACATTTCTCCTCCTTTCCTCCTCTCACAACATTTGAGAGCTTCAGAAAAGTTCAAAGAGATCGAATAGGCTTCCAGGTACAGTCACACTTGAATAACATGATGATCAAACAAAGCTGCTGCCCAAACATATGATTAAGAATAAGGATAAATTACCCCTTTCATTTTTTATGTATTAAATTAGGTATTTAATAATCTCATGTTAAAAATGTTTTCTCACATACAAAAAAAAAGTTTAAAAAATTGTCAAATTTTCACCATGCAGGGCAAAGAAGTGTACAAGACAGTGTTCGCCGTGTTCTTTCAAGGAGACCAACTGCGCGGACGTATCAAGAAGGTGTGTACAGGTTTCCATGCAGTTCTGTACAATTCACCTCAAGATCCTAGAGATAGAGAGGAAATGCTGAAAGGTGTGCGCACACGAATAGAAGACTTAACCAAGGTACAAGAGCTGTCAATTAAACTTTTATCCATAAAACTACGAGTTGGAATTTATACTAACAATAGGATTTTTTTTTGTTATGGTCAGTCATATCTGCCTAAATGTCTAAAGGATGTGATTGTTTACTGCCAGCTATGACCTCCTAGTTAAAATCTCTTATACTAGGAGTTTACTTTAGAAAGGTACACAAATCCTGTTTTTTTCATTTGGAATGGTGGCTGTTTGAAAATTAAAAAGTTTCATTTAAAAACAATGGTTTGAAAAAATAATATGCAGTTTAACTGGTTAGAAAGACATTCTTTACCCTGAAATATATATATTTAACTGTTTAAATTTACCCGCTTTGATGGCTGCATGGCTTAAGGCGCTACTCACACAATAGAATAGACTGCCAAAGATGGGAAGATTGGTATTGAATCTCGTTTGGGTGCACTGAGGGTTGTTTTTACTAAATGGTTTTTACTCTTCTCTAAATTTAACCTTCCAAATCCCTAGCACAATGGTGTAATTAATACATAGGTATATAATCCAAGCTGGTAGTAAGATGTGGTGCTAAAAAAAACTGTTTAAAAACATTCAATAAGATGGTGACCTCAAAAACCGCCAGAAAATTAATTCCTATATCATTGCAGGTGTTGAACCAAACAGAAGATCACCGCCATAGAGCTCTGATGATCGTAGCTAAAGAACTTAAAAAGTGGAAGGTGATGGTGTTCAAGATGAAGTCTATCTACCACACACTCAACATGTTCAACGTCGATGTCACTCAAAAATGTCTGATTGCAGAATGTTGGGTGCCTGTTAATGAAGTGCCTTGGGTACAGAAAGCTCTGGAAGAAGGAGGGGTGAGTTAATACTTTATAAAAAGGGGTTAGTTTCTTTCATTTCAATATTCTTTTAAATACATCTATTCTTTGGTTATTTATCAGTGAAAAATATGTCTGTCTCACCTCCACTTGCTAAGAGTAATATGAGCATCCATGTTTCAGTTATGGCAGAACAAAGATATAATTAAATTTCCTTTGGAGCAAAAAGGTGTTGGGAGGCACAGTCCCCAACCACCAGAGTTTTCTTTATTTTAATTATGAGTATCGTTTTAAATTGATATAACTTCTATAAAGGTTATGTTTTAGTGTAGGCCTATATAATAGGTAAAGTAGTTAAAATAAAAATATATTTTCCTTACTTTTGCAAAATTTATATGCTAATCTTTGGTTTGCGAATAAAGACAATTTGTTACAATATTTTAAAATTAGTTTTATTTTCAAAACTAAAACTCTTTGATGACATTTTCTATTTATAAATTATATAAAACTATAGTTTTTATGTGTAGGTCTTAAAAAGAGAAAGAGAACCTAATCTATGAGAGTACATAAATAAGTAAAATTATCTATTCTATTTATTACTGTGTGTTTTGAGCTGAAATAATAATCAACATTTCAATCAATTAATTACCTGCTTTAGTGGCTGCATGTTCTTAGGTGCTACTTTCGCAATAGACTATACTGCCGATGATGGGGAGATCATAGGTCAACCCTAATCGGGTCTAGTGAAGGTTTTTGTTCCTCAATGGTTTCCCACTCTTTCTATATGCAAATGTGGGTATACTTCCTCTTAATTCAACCTTTCTCATCCCTAGCCCATTAACGTAACTAGTACATAAGCGTATAACCCAAATGGGTAGTAAGACGGTGTGTTAAAAATTAGTGATTAATTAATAATTATAATCTAGTAGTGTTTATCTAAAGAAGATTGATTTAATTCCAAGGGATGTCTAGTAAAGTTTTATTTGTAAAAAGATTTGTATCAGTCCTGAGATATTAAATTTATGGCACTTGGATTGGATGCAAATTATGTGTCTCGTATTAAGTCAACTTGTAAGTACTGTCTAGATTTTCTGAAACACAGCTATAAACCGTTTCTTCCAACAGAAAGTGAGCGGGAGTTCTGTGCAGTCGTTTCTGAATGTCATCCACACAACAGAGACACCTCCTACTTTCAATAAAACAAACAAGTTCACACGAGGTTTTCAAAATTTGATTGATGCATATGCAATACCCAGCTACATGGAAGTAAACCCAGGTCAGTTGTTCATCAACTTTATTTAAAAATATATATATATATAATTGTGTCATTAATTAGGATAACTGGTTTTTGAATATGTATTAAGAATAAACCTGTTAAACTGGTATAACACTAAGATGAACACTTTTAAATTCCATCATCATAATCATCATCATGAGCTGTTATTTTAGTAAAATGTATCCATCTTCCTCTATCCTTCCATCACTCTTCATCTCTTACTTTTGTTCATTCTTCTCTTCTCACTCAAAACATTTGTGGTTATCTCCTCTTCCCACCTCTTCCTTGATATCTTTTGTGGTCTATTCCCATCAAACTTCAACCCCATCACTCTCCTTGCAATCCTGTCCTTTCCCATCTTCATTAGGTGTCAATACCATCTCACCCTTGCTTCCTATACCACATCACGTACCCGCTGTAGCCTATAAATGACTGACAATACAAGTATTTAATAGTCAAGTAAAACCCATTTGTGACCACACAGTCAGAAGTGTTAAGTTGAGTTATGATAAATAATATAAATATTATACTACAAAGACTTATATTTAAGAATGAGGAGGCCCAATGGCAAGATGATTTTATAATACAAGGAAAGTAATAAAAATAAGGAAAAATAAAATAGTGAAAGTTGAGTAAAGAAATTCCACCTAGAGAAAGAGCAAAACACTTCATTTCTTAAGTATTTTTTAGTAAAAAAAAAGTCACAAATAAAGAATTTATATTTCATTATTATCATCTTTAGCAAACAAAAAATTGTCAGAAAAAAAATCACTTTGAATAGATACTAACATATTCCAGAAAACAACCAAGTCAATAATAATGTTTTCAGGTCTCTTCACTATAATAACATTCCCTTTCCTGTTCGCTATTATGTTCGGTGATGCCGGACATGGTTTAATAATGACTGCATTTGGAGCATACATGGTGCTTGATGAAAAGCGACACATGGCTCAAAGATCTACAAACGAGGTAAGGTTGTCATACATAGAAATTCAGTTTCAACAGAATTGCAGCAACAATAGTGGTTGCATGGCCCAACACGTCACTCTCATGTTAGAATGGATTGCCAGTGATGTGGAGATCAAGGTTAAAATCTCGGTCAGGTGTATTGAGAGTAGGTTTTTCTAAATTATCCCCCCTCCTCCCCCACAAATGTGACTACATTTAAAAGTTTATATTTTTCATCATTCTCATTCTAATAGCATAATCAATGTAAGTGTATAATCAAAACAAGTACTAGAAATGTGGTGGGGAAAAAAATACAGTTACATTTTTATAATCCATTTATTTTTATCTGTAATACCTATCTGCATTTATTATTTTTTGTTGGTGACCTGGCGGTCTAGGGGTAAGGTGTCAGACTTCTATGCTGGCGGCCGGGGTTCGATCCTCGGTCCCGGCACAGATTTATCTGATTACCAAACCCTTCCTTCACCTCTGACAAGACATCTTGTGAATGTGAGGAATGCCAGGCCTCCACCGTGGTTCGGATTCCACGTTAAACTGTAGGTCCTCCATTTCATCTCACAATCACCCTACCATTACACATTAGCGTAAGTGCGTATAACCCGAACGGGTAGTAAGACGCGGTGCTAATAATATTAATAATAATATTTTTTGTTTATAAAGAAAGTAAACAAAAATAAGACACAAGAGTAATAATAGAACATCATTGTTAAGTTATTTAATTTTCTAGGTGTGGAACATTTTCTTTGGTGGCCGATACATTATTCTTCTCATGGGCTTATTTTCAACGTACACGGGTTTTATCTACAATGATGTGTTCTCAATATCCATGAACATATTTGGATCCAGTTGGAAATCCAACTATGACTTCAATACAACCAATAATGTGGATTACTTAGTTTTGGATCCTGCAAATGAAACCTCTAACATACAAACTCCTTATCCATTTGGATTGGATCCTGTTTGGCAGGTGAGAAAAAAACCAACTCTTTTAATTTTCTTGTCAATTAACTAAGGCTAAAGGGCTACTAGCACATGGGACCTTTTGATTATAATATACTATAATCCACTTATATCATACCGGACAAATGTTCAAGTGAGTCTCCGAATGAAATTTGATCATGGAACACCCTTTAAGGATGAGTGATAATAAGTCGAACAATAGAAATATATTTGAATTCATGCTCGAAAGTTCAAGGGTATTTTTTTAAACTTATATTATTCATTGAAGTACACAATATGGTGACATAAAGAAAATTATTTTTACTATCATACACAATTTTATTCTTCACCTGTAGTAAATGTAAGTACAGTGGAACCTTGTTTATCTGGCCCTTATCGAACCAGATTTCCGGTCTATCCGGACTGAAATTTTGCATTAATTAAGACGGTCAAATGACTGAGTAACCATGCCACTCTTGAACACAATTCAAAATTGTCTCAACAAAAACATACTCATTATTTTATGAGTGAATTGTAGTTGTAACACGTTTCAAGTGTTTTATAATTTGTTATTGGGAAAATAAATGGTGAGTCATAGTAATATCAGTGGCGGGCTCGTCACGTTATAAGCTGGGGAGCTCAGCTAATTTGGTTCTTTAATTATTTCTAAATACTAAATTTAAAAGAAGATAGAGGTGACCTGGTGGTCTAATGGTAAGGTGTCACACTTCTGTGCTGAGAGTCCGGGGTTCAATCCTCGGTCCCGGCACAAATTTGTCTGATTGCCAAACCCTTCCTTCACCTCTGACAAGACAACTTGTGAATGTGTGGAATTCCAGGCCTCCACCGTGGTTTGGATTCCACATTAAATTGTAGGTCCTCCATTTCATCTCTCAATCACCCTACCATTACACATTAGCATAAGTGCGTATAACCCGGAAGGATAGTAAGACGCGGTGATAATAATAATAATAATAATAATAATGATAATGATAATGATAATGATGATAATAATAATAAAATAAAATATACATTTCAGCAATATTGTCCTCATAAGTTCAAGGGAAACAGTAAAAAGATTTTTCCACATTATAGCTGCAAATCCAGCCTTTTTTTAGTATGCATCTTTGGAATTGTGCTGCCTTTTGAAAACTTTATTTTTATTTGTTTCTGTTTGTTCTGTAGAGAATACAGGACATGGCCTAACAAATGATTTCAAATGTTTTAAGCACCTGAAGTGAACCATACAATTTATATAGGTAAAATGTTACAACATATAACTGAACAAACTCAACACAACCCTAAAATTACTCTACATAGAAACACTTAGGCTGGACACATCACAAATATGTGCCTTAAGATGCAGGAACACGCAGGGCTGCTAACAACAATATTGCTGGCTCATGCTATACAAAATACATATCTCATAAGCTTTAAACTTCAGGTTGTGTACAGGCAAGCACCTTCACACACAGAAAAGGCAGGGCTAGCTAACTGCAGCCGGCTGGTGACAATATTTGAAAGTGTGTAAAGGTTTGGTTTCATACTACAAGGCGCTGACAGCCACGTGCCTGACTGCATGCCATTTCAAAAACATTTTCTGCTATTACCTAAACTGAAAACATATTATTCTTGAAATTATTATGGCAAGATAAAATTGACATGTAAGTGTGAATAATAATTTTGCAAGGCTATCAAAAGTGGAGGTCCAATGGGTGGACTGGGGGGGCGCGCACCTTCTTATCCTAAGTATAAGTCACCCCTGAGTAATATATATTGTCTTAATGCATTTTTCCTATGATTTCCAGATTATCTGGATTTTCATTTTTATAGATGACATCTGACCCTAACTAGGCCAGATAAATGAGGTTCCATCGTATTCAAAATTTATTTAATTCCATAAAGGGAAAAATAAGTACCCAAAGCTTTCAAAAGGAAAGCTTTGCTTATTAATCAATTTTTGTCACTATACCCTTTAAAACAATACAGTGTTCATAACAGTCGGGACTTTCCGGTTATACAGGTCTGAAGTAATCATATTCTACTCTAAGAAGTTTTTTTAAGCTTTATTTGAAAACGAGGCATTTAGTTTTATTAGTTTTATGACAGGGAAGTGCCTATGAATGTTGGGTCATAGTATTCTCAATTGCGGCCAGAACAAACTTTATTCTAAAGTTATTGTCTTTTTCATTCCAGTTGGCATCAAATAAAATCATCTTCCTGAACTCATTCAAGATGAAACTGTCTATCATCTTTGGTGTGATTCACATGGTGATTGGAATCACTGTCAGCGTAATTAATCACGTGTAAGTATTCAAAGAGGAGTCAAAGATACAGTCATTTCAATGTGAGGTTGGGAGTTTCCCCTTCATCTGAATGAATCCCTTTAAGGGTCCTCCCCTGGCTTGAATACAATTTTCTGCAGCGATGTAAGGCAGGAAATGTCTGAAGGACAGACAGAAACAGGAGAGATGGTCCTCTAATCTTGAGGATCCTTTTCTTTATTATTGGTCAGAGGTTACAAACGTATCAAAATAACTAGGTATATACATGTTGGAGTGAATATTTTCTGAAAGTGTGAGAACAATGCACAGATAAATATGTTCTCTTCTAAGAGTGTCCTTTTTATAAGATGCCCCTAATTGTCCAGAATAACTATTCATATGTTCAGGTTATTAACCAATAAGTGAAGAGAAGAATCGAACAACAGTGTAAGTTGATATTTTTTTGTCAAAAGCAAGTTCTCCACAGAATAACATGAATTGTATCATGCATATTTTCTCATCGTTAAATATGAATTTATCACCAAAGAAACGAATGAAAGAAATGTCCAAAGATTAGTTTTACTGGAATAATGTTGTAAGTGATATCAATATCATAGATGCCAGTAAGGTTTTGCAATACCTTTTGCAACTAACTTATAAAGCTGTCTGAGCCGGCGATTCAATTTGGTCTTATTTATTCTCACTTTTGTTCTCAGGACTATTAGAAAACAAATATTTTCAAATAAATTCTGTTTTTTTAGTCCTTACAACAAAAAACTTTTTTAGTCAAAATAAATAAAATATTTCTTCAGTAGATACATATTTTAGTTTAATATTCTGCATTAAGTGTTCTCAACGAGTCTTGAATATTTGTCATGTGCATAACGACATTTGGCTTGGAGTGTTTTTATTTATTTGAAAAGTTTATGTTCAAATGCTACTGTGCTCATGACAAATATTCAAGAACTGATGAGATTACTTAGTATTCCAGAACCTTTAAAAATGTACTGTACAATTATAGTTCAAGTGAAAATATATATATTCTTTATACTTTATACTTTATCATCATCAATAACTATTTCCAGCCTGTGGCAGGGTAATTTGACAAAAAACATGCAAAAAGTTTTATTTTTGTTTATTTTGTATCATCTGATAGGTGTGTCAGTTATTAATCTAAAATAAGAGTTTTTTAAGTTTCTAAAACAAACGTTTCATAGTTTTAAAGGTAAAAAACATTGTCAGTTTTATTTAAAACACAGCAGATCATGAATATAATATATGAACGGCGTTAAATTTTAGTGCCTGCATCATTTTATCCAATAGAACCCATATTAATTAATATTTTCTATCATTTCAGTAAATTTGGAAGGAAGATCAAGATTCTACTGGAATACCTGCCCCAACTGCTGTTTTTATTGTTGCTGTTTGGTTACATGGTGGTTATGATGTTTATCAAGTGGATTGAGTATGGTCCTAAGAATGGTTAGTAACCCTAGTAGGCTTAATATTTTTGAAATAATTCCAGGATGAATTTTGCAATGTTATAATTAGACCCAACATCAAAAAATCTTCTATCACCCCTATTATTTAAAAGGAGCATTTAAAATACTTTAGTTACTAACTAAATTGATCCAAAACAACTTAATGTTACTTGACAAAGGTCATTTCCAATAACCTAGATATATTATTTTAAGAACAATTGTGAAACTTTCTTTCAATAATTTTTAGTGGGTTTTTTTGGTTGACATTTGATTACCTCAACAGACAGTCTCTTGGATTCCTTCTTAACTTAATAGACTAGATCAGGTGGGGCATATTTTCTAAGATATCGTTCTCATTCCTAAACCAATAAATTAATCCATGCCTACAACCCACATAGGTACTAAGACGCTGTGGAAAGAGTAAATATATTAGTGATGAAATGCTCAAATTCTCGATTCCTCAAATTTTATGGAATTCAAGAGGTTTAAGAGTGATAAAAGTCTTTAAAAAATGTCTCTAATTCAATTTATAAAGACCTCGACTTCAAATAATATTAAGTGATTGGTAAAAGGAACCATATAGACTTGTATAGTTGGAAGAGTAAAAATAGGACAAAATTGTATTAATAATACCCGCCTTGGTGGCGTAGTTGGCTAACGCGCTTGTCGGGTTGAGCTCGACTGCTGAGGACGGGGAGATCGAGGTTCGAATCTCGAGGTTTTCCACTCTCTCTCCACGCAAATGCGGGTTCACTTCCTCTAATTCAACCTTCCCAATTCCTAATCCATTAGAGTAATTAGTATGTAAAGCGTATAACCCGAACAGGTAGTAAGACACGGTGCTAAATATTATTAATATTAAATGTATTAATAATAATATAACAATTTACATATATTACAGGATGTAATTATGACAAACAAAATATCATTTGTCAGTAGTACCAAACCTTGAAATACATTTTTTAAATTAAATTTTAAAACCCGCTTTTGTGGCCACATGGTCTAAGGCATCACTCTTGCAATAGACTGGATGATAGGGAAATCGTGTTTCGATCCCACTTGGGTGCATTGAGGCTAGTTTTTCCTAAATGGTTTCCCACTCTCTCCACATAAATGCAGGTACACTTACTCTAAATTCTACCTTCCTTATACCTAACCCATTAGTGTAATTAGTACATAGGCGTATAACATGAACGGGTAATAAGACACACTGCTAAAAAGTATATATTTTCACTTGAACTATAATTGTACAGTACATTTTCAAAGGTCCTAGGATTCAAATTTGTATCAAAGATTCAATAGAAAGTTCAAGATTCGGATTTCTGTGTCTGACAACTTAGCTCAATCATGATATAACTCTATAAGGAAAACCTCTTTTCGCTTTATGAGGTAATTGTATTATATTTGGAAGAAGGTATAGGAAAGGTGGAAATGGCCTTTACAATGAAAAGAAGAACACAGTTCACACTTTACACTGCTGGCAATGGACAAAGAGGTAATGGATGTCTCTTAAAGAACATTGATCGCCACCGCCCAATCCCCCGACCTGGGTTTCATTCTATCGGAATTCATCAGGGAGGAGTGTGAAACTCACAACGCAACTTCCTAAAAGAGAAAACCAAAAAACACAAAAAAGGAGACAAAGGAAAATGGTAAAGAATTATATGATGTCCTATCATTCTCTACCATTTTCCTTTTTCTCCTCTTTTGTGTTTTTTGGTTTTCTCTTTTAGGAAGTTGCGTTGCGCGTTTCACACTCCTCCCTGATAAATTCCGATAGAATGAAACCTATGTCGGGGGATTGGGCTGTGACGATCAATTTTCTTTAAGAGACATCCATTACCTATTTGTCCATTGGCAGCAGTGTAAAGTGTGAACTGTGTTCTTCTTTTCATTGTAAAGGCCATATTGTGTGCATCCCCCTTTTATATGTTTATATCCACCTTTCCTATATCTTCTTCCAAATACTAACTTAGCTCAATCGGTATTGTGTTTGTCGAGTGAGCTAAGTAAGAGTCCCAGGTTTGACTCCTAGCATGGCCGAAAAATGTAACACTGGTGAAATGCAGATTCACCCTTTCACATTGGTAAATTAATGGCCGAGGCTGGATGCTGTGCCTGTACTAGTCTTAACTTAGTTTATAAGGCATATGAAGCTATGACAGGCCTAGCAAACTGGTAGTGGAAAATATATGGCATGAATAAAAAATTGACCCAGACTCTGGGCTGGAAACATTAATAGATGCACAAATATTTAACTGTACACATTCTTGTTTAATTCCAGAGATAAAATATGGTCCCACCTGTGCACCGTCCATTCTTATTCTGTTTATTAACATGATGCTGTTCAAGAGCAGTGAAGTGGCAGTGTACTGCGATGAGTTCATGTTTAGTTGGCAGAGCTCACTGCAGAAAGCGCTTGTACTCATGGCTGTCATGTGTATACCTGTTATGCTGCTAGGGATACCAATTCACCACCTTGTATCTGGCAAAAAGACATATGTAAGTCAGGTTTTAAAATAAAGTTGGGAGCAAAGAAAAATACTAACTCAAAAAAAGATTTATATGGACGGTTATTGGAACACAACATATATACAGTCCAATTTTCATAGGAAGAACCTTATCTGACAGCTAAAAATGTTACTAGATCTAGTTTCATATATTCATTTATCAAGTCATGTGATATGCAGCTGTCACTTTTGATAGATAATTAATCAATTCCTTTTAAAATACTACTACTAGTATATTAACATGTCGATGATAACCACACAAAAACTTTTTTTATATATACAAAAGGCGCTTCTTATGAAAATAAAACTGTACATGACCAAAAGTGTTAGGTACTAATTGCATCCAATATCAGCGGGCTAGTAACACCGGGGACTAACTAAGTATCAAGCTTGTCTGGTCTTGTTTGCCTATGACAGGGAAGTTGGGTTTTGAATCCCACCAGGGTGTACTAAGGGTGTTTTCCCTAAATAGTTTCCTCGCTTTCTTCCCATGCAAATACATATGAATTTACTTTAAATTCTACCTCCCTCATCCATACCTCATTAGGTAATTAAGGTGGGAGTGTAAGGGACATGAACACAGGTGTTTTTTGCAGTTTTTATAGCAACATTTTTTTTGGTCAAAATAAACCAAATAGGTACTATTTCTTCAGTACAAATATATAGTTTAATTTTATTCACGTGGTGATATCAACAATTGTTGAATATTTGTTATGAGCATAGCAGCACTAGATGAGTAACTTTTTGAATTAAGGGAAAAAGTTGTCATTAAATTCCAGGATACTCTTGACAGATCTATAAGAACTGTTGATAACACCATGTGAAGGAAATTAAATTTCCATGTCTTACTAAAGAAATATTTTATTTATTTTGGTCAAAAAAAGTTTTTCTATAAAAACTGCAAAATCATTTGCCTTTTAATGCGTCCCCTGCACTCTAACATTAAATGAGAATAGTATGAACAGGGAGTAAAAGGTGATGTAAATTATATTTATTTAAGTAGGCCTAATGGCTGTGAATCTACAGGAAACTTGTGCTTAAACCCAAACTTGAATTCAAGAAAGAAAGATATTAGTGGTTCAAAGTCTTCTTTAATATTACTTCTATGTAGTCCCTGGCATATAAATTAGCTAAAAATGAGCGACTAGAAAAACATATAAAGGTGTGTAAGTAATTAGATGTCTAGTATATTAATTGATATCAACAATTAAGTTGAAGGGATATTAAATTAATCAAATCACAAAAGGATGGTAGTTATAGATTTGTTATCAACTGCAGGTTATTATGTGAAAAAAAACCCCGCCATTTATGTAATTTGATTTATTTTATATCTTGTCTTTTAACGGTATTACTAAATTGGACCTAATTTACCAATCTAATTACCTTATTTTATTTGTCACTGACTTTGTGTGTGTTTATACACAAACTCATACAATGTAATTGAAAAATAACGTTTTCAAACGAGAACTTTGCTCATAAATACTTTACCGCTGAGCTTTCCAGGTTAATCCATATTCTGAGATTACGCATCACTTTTTGTTTACAGAAAAACTATACTATATTGACCTATACCCAATTATTGGAAACTCCTCAAATAAAGGAATGATCACCCTTTTTAAAATCCCTAAAACAATCTAAATTCTTTAGATTTTAGGTAACATAGGATCTAGAAAGTGTAGACACAGGTATTTATATTTGATTAGAAAAATAATTTAAGCAAGAGGACACACTGTAAAATGATTAAATGCAGCGTGATTTACATAGATATATAAATGTTATTAAGTCTGCAAAGCTGCTTTTGACAGCATAAATTATATTGTTTACTAATATGGAGCTATACACTTTTCTTTCTCCAAAATCTAACTTTAACTCTCTTGCCTTTTCATATCCAATCGTTTTCCATCTGACTATAATATGCTTTTGCACCACCAAACATGTATTTTATTATGTATTAAATTAGTGTTTCACACTATATAATAAAGTTCATACATGTAGGGTAGATTTTGTGTAAATTTTTACAAGAAAAACAACTCAAAATTTATTTTGTGAGGTAGACAACAAAAGTATCTTAAAATACCATTGAAACAGTAGTCATCAATTTTTTTATTTTCCAGGATGAAAACGGGGAAGAGGAACCATTTAGTGAAATCATGATTCACCAATCTATACACACAGTGGAGTATGTACTTAGTACAATATCTCACACAGCATCATACCTGCGTCTGTGGGCTTTATCCTTGGCTCATGCCCGTAAGTACAAAACATCTAAACCTTTTTTAATAATCTAATGATATAACCATGTACTTTATTTTTATTCACCGCTTTTAGTCATCCGTTTGGGCTCTTCACATATCTACACTAATTTGGTGGAGGTGTGGAGGTGAGGAAGGTAGAAGTTTAGAGGAAATTTACTCATATTTGTGTGGAAGGAGAATGTAAAACCATTTAGGGAAAACCATCATCAGTACACCCGACTGGGATTGAACCCTGATCTTCCCCTCTTCGGCAATCTAGTCTATTGCGAGAGGAGCGCCTTAGAACATAGGGCCACTGAAGCGGGTCTGTGGAAAGAGATGTGTCCATAGCAAACACATATGAAGCTGGGGGAGGGTGCTGCCTTAGTTGCAAACAAATGGGATGAGAAAAGGGTTGACAAATTGGAAATACTCAGGGTGGGGGACACCTTATATACACACCTGGATACATTCCAACTTCTAGTACACCTTCATGTGGGTACAACTACTATGCCATATTTCTTTATGTATTGTATGGGTCTGTTAAGCTTCAAAACTTCTGCTTGGCTTTAAAAAAAAATTATCTTCAACTTCGCTTGAAAAAAAATTTGGCTTTGACAATTACGAAGCTTCGTCAATAAAAATATTGACAGCTAAAATATTAAATCTATGTTCAATTATTGCTATTTTTTAGGTCTTAAATACATAACAAATTAATTCATCTATCAGATCAGATTAGAATGAAATATTACAAACAAATGTGCAATCAAAAATAAATTCCAAGTAATTTTAGTACATAAAGTTATATAAATAGCCACAACATAATATTTTTTCAAAGCATAAAACAACCAAACAAAAATATTTTAACTTCGATTCAAAAGTGCACTTTGCACACCACTAATGTATTTATTGTAAATATAAATTGTATTTAAAGTTAACTTCAAAGTACACATATGGCCATGAATTTGCCTTTAGTATTGTAGTGTACTCGAGAAGATTTAGGTCATATGCATACTCATAGAAAACCTATTTATTATTTGGCTATTACAAATAATTATTATTCTGTGAAATGCTCTTAATCTTATCTTTGTTGCTAAAAAATAAAATGATTCCCCTACCAAATTGATTCCGGATTGTTATAAATTATAATATTACAACTTATACTAATATTAGTTTAATAGCTTTAACTAGCCAGTGTGTTCAGCCAAACAATATTTTTTTAGTTCCTTAACTATTCTAAGTTTTATAGAACCAATTTAGAACGTTTCCAGTAAGTTTAAAATATTTGTTTAGCACCGCGTCTTACTACCTGTTTGGGTTATATGCCTTTGTACTAATTACACTAATGGTTTAGGGATTAGTAAGGTTTGAGATTAAGTGCACCTGCATTCACATGGAAATAGAGTGGAAAACACCCTCAGTGCCCCCGACCGGGATCGAACTCCGAGCTCCTCATCTTCAGAAGTCTACTCTAACACGAGAGTAGTGCGTTAGACCACACAGCCATCGAAGCAGGTTTAAAATTGTTATGACAATACACATTATTTATTAGTTTCTTCTTCCTATAACTTAATCAAATTCTCCCACATGTGCATAGCCATGACTCAACTTTATCTAGACGCACAGTAGAGCAATTGAAAGACGACAGGAAAATCACATATTTACCTTGAGAATTAAGATTAGTATGCTCAACTGTGTGTTAACTGGAAGAAAAATGTTATTTTGACTATTGTAAATAAAAGTTGTCTATTTTTTAAATGAATATCTAAAATTTTTAAAAATTCGATAAAATCCCCTGACTTTTCCGTTTTCCAGGTCAATGGAGACCTTGCTAGCAAAAAGTTTTATAATGTTTAAACCTTTTTTATTTACATCATGCTAAATTGATAACACACTATACAGCCAAGAAATACTTTAATTCTTACAGCTAAAGTACCTATTCTGTAATAAACTTTGTTCTTTACAATTAACTCAGATTATTTGACCAATATGTTAATTTATTGTTGTGTTTTTAGAACTGTCTGAAATCTTGTGGACAAAAATAATGAACATGGGAATGGGATTTGACCCCACTGTCGGAGGAGTTGTTCTGTTTGCTATTTTTGCAATATGGGCATTCTTCACCGTTTCTATTTTAGTCATGATGGAAGGGCTGTCTGCTTTTCTTCATACACTCAGGTTACATTGGTAAGTATTCTAGAGTTAATCATAGTCAAGTCTGTGCTTACCTTCAAAGTTTTGAATCCGGATCTGAATCTTGCTAGGATTTGTATTCAATTCAAAATTCTGTAGCTTAGTATTTCAAAGATTTGAATCAAATTAAACATTTTAAATCAGAATAAATTCTAGATTTTAATCTAAAAGTTTATTTGTTTGAATAATTTAACCATTTATAGAAGTAACATTTATTACTATCAACTATACAATTCAATGTAAAGAGGATGGAAAAGAAAAAAATACTAAAGAGAACAAGGGAAATGAAGTATGTAGGGAAAATACCCTAAGGGAGACAGCAAAAGAGATGGATGAGCAGATAACAGCATGTATGTGAGTGAGATGAGAAGAACAGAAGCAAATAAAAGAGGAAGAGTGGTGGAAGAAAAGAGGAAGCTGTAAGAATTTTACTAAATTGACCCAGCCTAATGCTGGAAACAACTTTAATGATATGATATATCTAGGTTGAGTATTTATCACTAAAAAGCATAAATAATAGCTTTGGCTATTTGATTCATTAATATGCCAAATATGATATCTAGATGGAGTAATCCTCACTAAAAAGCATAAATAATAGCTTTGGCTATTTGATTCATAAACATGCAATCCTGTACAATTATAATAATTGTACAAATGGCAGCAAATATGATATCTATATGGAATAATCCTCACTAAAAAGCATAAATAATAGCTTTGGCTATTTGAGTCATTAATATGCAAAATATGATATTTAAATGGAGTAATCCTCACTAAAAAGCATAAATAATAGCTTTGGCTATTTGATTCATAAATATGCAATCCTGTACAATTATAATAATTGTACAAATGGCAGCAAATATGATATCTAGATGGAATAATCCTCACTAAAAAGCATAAATAATAGCTTGGCTATTTGATTTCTATATATGCAATCCCTTACAATTATAATAATTGTACAAGTGTCAGCAATAATCCAACTACCGAGTCGAAGGTGGTTGTGTTATCTGATAGCTCGTGATCTTAATAAAATCACACATTTGTAGCCGATGATTTCCGCACGTCCATCATAGACTCTGCCTTAAAATATGAGTGAAGAATGACCCTGGGCACGGGACGAATCCTGGATAGTTCAGTGGTAAGAGCATTGACGTACTAAGCCAAAGGTCCCAAGTTCGATTCCCATGTCCAGGTGTCATTTTTCAATTTTCAAATATATCTTGATGGAGTAATCCTCACTAAAAAAAGTATAAATAATAGCTTTGGCTTTTTGATTCAACTTTAATGATGATGAACTGTTTTCAGCCTGTGGCCTGGATAAGTTTTTTATTAAAACCATATATTTTCCAGTGCCGGCTGGCAGGGGCAGCCATAGCAAGTTTTTCAGGTGGTGCAAGATCACATTTTGGCGCCCCCCTCCCATCCATATGCATTTCTTACATGTTTATATATTAATAACTTAGACTTTCGAAAGATTTGTATAGTGGTAGTATCGATGAGAAATAATAACAGTAAATAGGAACAATATTCATTTGAAAAGATTTACTTAAACTACTATGGCGCAGACAATGCTCACATCACTCATACATTAAAGTTACATCGTAAATTAATTCAAAAGTGAAAAAATAAATAAAAGATTAACTCAAAAGCCGAGATTAACACCTTCCTTGCTTTTGCGCTTGCAAATTTTTTAATTAAATCAGAATAATTCAAGTCTTGGGCAATACCATTTTCTATAGACAGAAGTGCAAGATCTGACAGTCTATCCTGACACATGGTTGAACTTAAATAAGTTTTAATTTACTGACACTTCGTTCTCCTTTAGCGACAGTGACAGGTATGGTTTATCAAAATTTGAAGTGCTGTCCACATGTTCAGGAATATATCCTGCCAACCATTTTGTTTAATAAGTTGAAGAACTTTTATTGGTTCTGCTGATTCAAGCTTTTTCAACAATAGATTTAAGCTTAAAAGTTCCTCAATCACTTCACTACCAGCTATGTAACATTTCCCCCCATCAATTAGACTTAGTTCTAAATATGCATAAACTTTTTTCCAATTTCACCTTTTCAGGAATAGATTTGATGTTGTATAAAAAGGACCATGTGTCATTAAACTTGGATAGTTGTGTAGATCGAGTGGCCAACACATTCTCGATTGCATCAATAATAGGGTAAAAGAAATTCATTTTAAACAATTCTTCAGGATCTATTGGTGCCTCGTATACGGCCTCATACTCGAATAATCTCTTACTTCTTCGGGATGAGACTGGCTTAATATTTGGATCCATCCCAGCCTGAGAAGCAATTTCTTTAGCTGTTATTAGAGCAGACGGATAACCCCGGTACTCTTTCGCAAATTCCGAGCAATTTTTCAGCAATTGGGAAGCGTTTGGTAAATTCATAGTTTCAGACTGCATAGCCTTACCTACAATGTTTATTTGAAACAAAATATCATACCAAGCTACTATTGTAACTATGAACTCAAATTGTTCCATGTTCTGAATCAAGGACAAAGCTTCTGATGCTGCAACTGCGTCATTCGTTTCTTCGTGAAGATTTAAAAGGGTGTCACGAATTTAAGAGTAGTGATAACAAACTGCAGCGAGGATAGAAACTCTACTCTCCAATGGGTTTCGCAAACTCTTTTCAGCGATAGTCCTTCTACGTGTTTAGATATCACTTCCCATCGCTTTGTTGATCCGGAGAATAGAACAGCCTTTGAAGAAATCCGAACAAAGAAATCGATTTAACTGATGTTTTGGCGGCATCTGCTACTACCAAATTTAAGCTATGCCAGCCACATGGATTAAAAAATCCTTACCTTTTATTAACAATAAAATCTGCAACTTTCTTTCAGATACTATTATTTTGCAAATATCAAGTATTTAATTATTATTCAAACAAATTAATTATGAAAGACAGAAGTTTTTTCACGGTTGTGTTTAAATAATAAATAAAAACCAACCTGGGTTCTGTGGTGATTAAGCTCTTGTGTATATGAACTCTTCTTGATGATTAGTTTATTAAATAAATATGTGAACAGCAATCTGGGTTGTTAGGTATACCATTTATTTTGGCGGGTAGGATTAAGTGGTATTTAGGTGCTTGGGTTTTTATTTTTTGCGTGGACAATCTGTCATTGCATTTTTGACGCCCCTCTATGACAGCACCCAGTGCGTTCGCACCACCCTAGGGCCACCCCTGCAGGCTGGCTAGGCCTGTTGTAGCTTCATATGCCTTATAATCTAACTTAAGACAAGGAAAGACACAACATCCAGTTAGCGGCCATTAATTCATCACTGAGAAAGGGTAAACCCACATTTCACCAATGATAAATTTTGGCCATGCAAGGAATCGAACCCGAGACTCTTAACTCAGTAGACATAAGAGCTACCAACTGAGCTAAGGTGTGATGAACTATGAACTATTCAATTTCGATTTCATACAGTTCCATTATAAAATATTCTATTCAGATTAGATTTGATGCATTTTAATATAAAATATGTTATTCAGATTTGGTTTGAAATTTTCAATTCCAGTTATTAAGCAAACATTCAAATTTGATTCACAAGTGAAAATCTTGAATTCGCACAGTTTTAATCACCATACACCAAAGCGTTTCCGTTAATGTATTTAGACTTCTTAATAATATACCTAATATTATCGGCTAAACTTTAAAAAATATGAGTTAAAATTTTATGGGACTAGGTAAGCCGGCATAAAGAAATATAGTCCCAAATACATTTTTTATCAGCTACCTATAAAACTACCTAGCTATTTTAAAAAATTACTTAAAATTTTCAAATAAGTCCTAAAAAAATATTAAGTTAAAAACAAATTGACATATAAATTAAAAAATATCACCAAATGTAATTCAAAATATTTCCCTAGCTAAAATAATTTCCTCGCAAATTTAATCAAATTGTTTGATTGCCAGAGTGATAGATATAACTTTAACCAAATAATGTATCAAATTGTTTGAAAGCTTAAACCTAATATTAAAAATTTGCTGTTACACCTCACTGACCCTTACAGTCTAACATTTGGGTTCAATCGGTACCTAACTCACCCACCTACTTAGCTAGGGTTCCCAGGGTTTGATCCGTGACATGGGTGAATAATGTATGCTATCATCGGTGAAATTAAGGTTTACCTTTTCAAAGTAGTGGATCAACTGTCAAGAGCCAGGGTGTTGTAACTGTTATATAATTAAATAATTACGTGCCAGTAAGTTGTCAAATAATTTTATATTCATTTTAAAAACACAATTTTAAAAGTTGCAGGATTACTCAAATATATATGCTATACTACACAGTAAAATAAGATTAAATATAGCTGAGGGGGTCGTGTTTAACATGACAAAACAGAAAGGTGGATTAGCTTCTAAACAGTTTGTTAAAAAGAGTTGGGGCCCCTATAAATTCTGAGGTAAATCTTTGATTATTGAATGCTATGTACATAAATTATTTTTTTACTATCTAATATTATAGGGTGGAATTTATGAGCAAATTTTACGAAGGACTTGGTGAGCCATTTCTGCCCTTTTCTTTCAAGAGACTCATGGAGGAAGAACAAGAAGAGGAATAGATAAATAATTATTATTTTTTGTGCAGTAATTTGATGTCAATCTATTCATGGTACTGTACAACTATATCCTTTTAGTTACCTACTAGTTTTGATAGTTAGTGGATGATATTGTTTGTAATCAATATAAATATGTATATATATATCTTCTAATTCAATAAAATTTATGTATTGAAACTTAAATAATGAATCAGAGATTTTTACATTATTGCCAATTTAGCTAGAATCCTAAGAAATGGTTAGTTTTTCCGCTAAAAAAAGAATCTAGTTGATTTATTAAAAAAACTACTGTAGATTTACAGTAGCATTTTATTGATATCTTTAAAAACAATTTCAGTATTCAATAACCCCGTTAAAGCTACTTCAATAATTGAAATATTTTATAGGTTTTTAAGTAAGAGTTTCAAAGTTCATTCATATATTCAAGTGTCAACTTTATTGTTTAATGTGTGCTAAGCTAATTTAGTTAATTGAAAATGAATTGCTTTTGCTCCTGAATCAAATTATGTTAGTTATTTACTGCCTAATGTATATAATAATGTATCTATTTAAAAAAATAAAATGTTTATAGGTTAAAGCAAGAGTATTCATCATTTGGTTCGGCCCTACCGTAAGTTGTCTGTCTCTGTCTTAGGAATGAAGTTATCTAGGAAAGAGTGGGGGTACAGGGATGAGATAGTAGAGGAATTAAGGCTGAGATACTATGGTCATGTAATAAAGATGGAAAACAAAATAATACCAAAGTAAATGGAGATGAAGTAGGTGGGAAAAAGACCGCAAGGGAAGCTAAGAAAGCGATGGAAAGAACAGTTAATAGTTTAAAGTGTGTGAGAGGAGGAGATGTTGGAAGGGTAGAGGAACCATTTTATTAAACTGAGGCAGCCACAGGCTGGAAACAGTTGATGATGGTAATGATGCAAATTAAGTTAAAAGTGATTTCAGCTCAGGGTTACAAATGCTAACAATTTTTAGTTCTATATTATATTTTAAGAATCCGACATGTACAAATCCTGCACAGAATGTTAAAATTACAATTTTTCTAAATTAATTTTGGTTTGTATAAGAGTCTCAAATTTTTAAATATCTTTTTATTGTTCTTTCTAGTATTTCATATTTGTTTTAAAGACTTATACACAGTATTTTCAGTAATAGATATAAGATTAAGTAATGGGTATTTATTAAAACCTCAAGTTAAATTTTTTTTTTATGATCAGAATACTTTCTCTAGTTGGGGGGTGCAAGACACTAAATATAGACCAACCTTTTGTAGGGCATTAAATTTCCTACAAAAAAATCTCCAAGTGCAAATATCTAAAGTTAATAGTTTATGCGCTAGAAACAATTAAAATTACAATTTCAAGACCCCCCCACATTAAGGTGAATTCACACATGTGGTCGGCGCACGAACATTAATAGCACTTTTGATTTATAGCATAGTAAAATGTAAATATGTGTTTGATTAAGTCTTAAAAAGTAATATATATGGTCTTTCCTTTTAGGTTTTTAGAATTGATAGCTGAACGATTGATATTACTGATTGATTTGTACACATTTATTGTAAAATAAATATTTTTAATTAAAAGTTATTTTTTTTTCTTTTCTAAATGTAATCATTTCCCAATCACATTAATTTTTATTTTGAAAATAATTTGTGTTTAAGGTGCTTATAAATTATTGTAACAGGTGTGAAAGTAACCACTAAAATATATATGTGTTCTCATATAAATATTTTATTTGAGGGACAGAGAGCTATATTTTAGAATATTGCATTTATGAAAAAAATTGCCATTTTCTATAAAATATAATGTTTATTTTAATGAAATGTCTTGTAACTGATTTTTATTCTTGAAACTTTTTATTAGTAGTAGATTTTATCACTGCTATTGACATTGATTTGTTCTTTTTAAAAATATTTCAAGAATAAAAATTTATTCTTACTCTTCATTAAATGAAGCAATATAGCTTCTTAAATTGGTAATAAAAATTAATTTATATTAGGCTAGACTTTATCTTATGATCCATAGTAGCTTTAATGATGTATTTCTAAATATCGCCGCCAGGGCACATGCTCATTTCACTATTTATCGCTAGATAGCTCTACTCCACGTAGTTACTAAACCCGGACGCTAGATAGCGGTGTGTATCGTGGAAGCTTTCTAACATGGCCGTTGGCGATCTCTACTTGTCTCTGCGGAGTACGGACCATGGACCAACGGATACGGAGTCTGTGTCTGGGGCCCTGGGGCCTGGGCCTTTACTTGAATCATGTTTTCTAAGGCACTGCCTAAGCGAATTAGAATTCACAATTATACACACGGAGATTAAGGAAATACTAATATAATTTTTATCAGTTATCAGATTGCTAAATCAAATTTGGCAACTTAAATACTTTTTTTCTTTGTCTTGAGCCATATTTATTTTGTTTTATTAACGTTTTAAGATATTTCTTAAATCAAGTAAAACTGGTAAATTTTTGTTGTTGTTGATGCAAGGAAGGTTTTGTTTTGTTAAGATGGTATAATATATTATCAGAAAACAAAAAGATACAGTAGCCCCATGGCTTCTTTGGTGCTGACTGACAGCTCACAGCTGACAGCTAAAAGCTTTGAAAAGTTACCAGACCAAATTATGTATCCCTACGCCGAACCGTATGATCTGCAAAAACATGTGTTTAGCAGCTGTCACTTCTGACGGTCAGAATTTAGGTATATACCTAAATGTTGACAGTCAGCTGTGAACTGTCAGTCAGCACCAAAGAAGCCGTGGGGCTACTGTAGATTATATTTCTAAAGAATTGGTTAAACGTGTATTTTTAATTTCCTTTACTATTTTTTATTTCATTGACCGTGACAGTATGAATAAGTGTATCGGGCGGTATTTGACCCAGATTACATTACTCTATACGTATATATTGGTGCAAATATGAAAAAGATTATATAAAATTAAATTTAAAAACCATTACCAGAGATGACTACTACAATACATATTCATCAGAGGAATAATATAAAACAATATTGTTTTTAATTAAAGGCACAATATGGCAAAATCAGACTATTTACTATCCTTTTCTACTTCAAGATCGTTTTTCTCTTTGCCTTCCTACAAGCTCCTTAGTCATGGACCTTTCATTACAATCCAATGAGTTCTAAAGATTACCACTAGGAAGCAGCTAAAGATTCATTGGACATAAAATTATGTATGGAATCATAACTGGTACTGATAACTTAACTATACAGAGATTTCTTTACTTTCGGTATTGTCTAATAATATATCATCCAAATAATTATTTAACTAAAAAAAAATTCCACACAACAAAAAATTGTTTAAAGCTTATAATATATACATTTTTTATATATAAATAAGGTTAATGGGAATGTAGGGAACGCGAGAAAAGACCAATGTTTTTTTCAGTTTTTGTATCAACACATTTTTTTGGGTCAAAATAGATCCAATGTTGCTTATTTACAAACATATAATTTAATTTTCTTCATATGGTGATTTCAACAGTTCTTGAATATCTGTCAAGGATGGCCTGGAATTTCTTAAAAACTTTTTATCTTCATTTAAAATGTTTGTTAGATAAAACCACTATGCTCATTACAGATATTCAACAACCCCTGACATCACCACGTGAAGAAAATTCAATTCTATTTGTTTTATAGAAGCAATATTTGATTATATTTTTTGTCCAAAAAAATATGTTGCTAAAAACTAGTCTTTTCTCCTGTTCCCTGCATCCCCACCTTGATGTAATTAAATATTATAAGTAGATGCCATTACGGTTTACAGATGATATCCACGCACGATGATATATCATTGTTCAACTTAATATCAATTCTAACAATAGACTTACACTGTCAAACTATATACATTATGCATGTTTATAAAAAATAGTTTTTTATTATTTAGCACCGCGTCTTACTACCCGTTCGGGTTATACGCTTTAAGTACTAATTACGCTAATGGATTGGGAATTGGAAAGGTTTAATAAGAGGAAGTGAACCCGCATTTGCGTGGAGGGAAAGTGGATAACTATTTAGGAAAAACCACCCCAGTTCACCCGACCGAGATTCGAACCCCGATCTCCCCGTCCTCGATGGTCGAGCTCGACACGACTAGCGCGTTAGCCAACTACGCCACCGAGGCGGGTTGAAAATTAGTAATTCAAGCAGTTATTGAAATACATAGTAAACATTTTGTTTTATAATTTTAAAACCTGTAAAATTTACCCTGAAATTACTACTCAATTATATATTTAGCAGGCTAAGCATATAGCCTAACCAGTATATATACATAGACCTACAAAGTACAAGGGCATTGCAAGCTAATTTTTCTAGGAGGTGTACGCCAATCTTTTTCACCATGGCTTATAAAAGTGTTTATAAGTATATATAGACCCCCCTCCCCATGGGGGTACATAAAATTCCAGGGGGGTCCGGATCCCTACCAAACCCGGCCTTTCTGCACCCTTGCTAATCATATTTAAAGTACTTCTATGACAAACCATTCTAAGCAAAATCGCTGAGAAATTTTCGATTTTTTTTAACAAGTCATTAGTAAACTACCCTTAAGCAAATTTCTACCGAAAATATAGATAATTTATACAATATTATTTGTCATGTCAAATACACCCCAGGTACCCATTTTAAACAAAAATTTTAGTACCAGTTTCGAAAAGTTTCAAATTATTACAAAATAGTCATCAATAAACAACCCTTATTATGAAGGCTTAAATTAAAGTGTATAAAACAGCCCAAGGTAATACCATAATACCTTAATATTATGGTTGTAAAGAATCTATCAGAACGTTTCTATTGTGACATTTGACACCAAGTATATATATAAATACAACTATATATTTATAGAACTCAGATTATTGAATGTATGTAAGTATTTTAAGACATTAACATTAAAGCAATATATAGAGCCAATATATATATATTTGTTTTATTTCAACATTTTGTGGAGGCCCTGGGTGTTAGTCCATGTCTCCCGCTCGTAAATCCGGACCTGTTCCTAAGGTGTCCTTACTATACTCTACAAACACGATGATACATGCATATCTTTCAGCCCACATATAGAAGAGAAGTAGTTGATGAGTAATAATCATTTTTACAAACACAACCAGTCTTCAAGGCACACCAACAATCATAGTTATGCCATTTGCTTTTCACTATATTAGCTCTCTACTACTTTTGATCACAGAAACAGTTTCAATGGTTAATTTGGAAAAGTAGGTTTCAACCTTTTTAGTGAAATACCCTTAGGTCATAAGAAGCCGCGTTAATGATTTTGAGCCAGCTATTTATAGTTTCAGAACCAGTCACGCCTACCCCTACATGCAGAAGCGGATTTATACTATAGACCCACTAGGCACGGGCCTAGAGGCGGTGGCTTTAAGGGACGGCACATTTTGGATAGCATTATTTTTTTATTATAATTACGTACAAAAATTATTGACTAAAACTATCGAAACAGTTCAAGTCAAAGTCAGAATGACAATACTTATTTTTAAATACCTGTACTTTGAAATCGCTTTGTAACTGAAGTCAGTCTCCTCCTTCTTCATAATGTTAACTCAAGTTACTATAGGGATTATCTTTAGTAGACATCTTTAGTCGTGTACTAACTTCTGACAACCGCCTAACCCCCTCCAATACCTCTTTCCACCGAAACTTCCTCAATACCTTGGACCTTGACAAAATATTTGGGGGGTGGTGGGTGCCGCATATTATAATTGTGCCTAGGGGAGCAAAGTTTTTAAATCCGTCACTACCTACACAAACTTTGTAGAATTTATAGTAATCAGAGGGACTTGGCGGTCTAGGGGTAAGGTGTCAGACTTCTATGCTGGCGGCCGGGGTTCAATCCTCGGTCCCGGCATAGATTTATCTGATTACCAAACCCTTCCTTCACCTATGACAAGACATCTTGTGAATGTGGGGAATGCCAGGCCTCCACCGTGGTTCGTATTCCACGTTAAACTGTAGGTCCTCCATTTAATCTCACAATCACCCTACCATTACACATTAGCGTAAGTGCGTATAACCCGAACGGATAGTAAGACGCGGTGCTAATAATAATAATAATAATAATAATAATAATATAGTAATCAATAGGTGTGTAGGAGAGATAATAACATCATATTTTAATTACTGCAAACCTACTTATGTCATTCCGTTTACCCTGAAAGGTAGCATGCCTACATTGATGGGTTACATACACAGGGTGTCTAGCCAAAATATATTTTAAAATTCCCTAACTTTTCCAGGTTTTCCAGAGCCAATTTCCAACTTACAGTCACTATATTATAAACATTATTGTATTAAGATCTCAACTTAATGTAATAATATTCTTAGACACATACACATTTTGAAAGTGTAACATTCTATAAAGGGGTTGAAAGATGTCAGCCTAAAGCAACGGAGATTTGAGTTAGATCATATTGATACATTAAAAGATCACCTTACACAGGCTAATTAACTAATGACTCAACTTTGGGTAAAGACACAATAGAGGGTTGGAAAGGTTAGATTAAATCCCATGTTGACTTTGAGAATCGGGATTAGTATATTCAAAATGGACAACTGTACTAAAAGAAATTTGCAATGAAGAAAAATGATTTTTGACAGTTGATTATTGTAAATGAATGTAACGTAGGCCTATTAGTTTAGTGACTATGTGAAAATTCCAGAAATTTGAGCAAATTCCCTGACTTTTCCAGGTTGATAGACACCCTGATAGACTATCGTATAGATGATGTGATAGGGCCATATGGAATTCGGTCAAGAATATACTTACACCTTTCAGGAAAAATGTAATGTTTGGCCTATCTGTAGATGAATCAAATAGCCAAAGCTATCATTTATGCATTTTAGTGAGTATCACGTCATCTAGATATAATATTCTGAAAATTGAAAAATGACACCTGGACACGGAAATCGAACCCGGGACCTTCGACTTAGTACGCCAATGCTCTAACCACTGAGCTATCCATGAATCGTCCCGTGCCCAGGGTCTTTCTTCACTCATGTTTTATGGCAGAGTCTATGATGGACGTGCGGAAATCATCGGCTACAAATGTATGATTAATTAAGATCACGAGCTATCAGATAATGCAGCCAACTTCAACTCGGTAATTGGCTTATTATTGCAGCCATTTGACAACTATGAGTGAAGAGTGAAGAATGACCATGAGCACGGGACGAATCCTGGATAGCTCAGTGATAAGAGCATTGGCGTAATAAGCCGAAGGCCCCGAGTTCGAGTTCTGTGTCCAGATGTCCTTTTTCAATTTTCAGAATATGATAACTACCTGTAGATAATATTTATGACTTACAAGTAAAAGGGGTTTGTTTCATAATAATTACAGTAAGCTTGCTCACAAATTACCTAATGCAATAGGTCATGTCTGGTTCTTAATATGTATCTACCTTTACAGTATTATTATTATAATTATTATTCCGGTTTAAAGACTCGTTGACACAAATACGGCCATTAACGTCACTATCTTAAGAGAGTGATTTATCAAATTTTATTGAAAGCCTGTGCAATGTAGGGTTTCGAAAAATAGCATCCATTTTTCATTATCATGTCTAACATTGAGGCTAGCTTTTTTTTTATTAGAGCGTCTTACTACCCGTTCAGGTTATACGTATTTGTACTAATTACGCTAATGTGTTAATGACGAGAAGGTTTGATTTAGATTAAATGTTCCCGAATTCTCATGGATGGGGAGTGTAAAACAGTTTAAGAACCCACCTTCAGTACACTCGACTGGGATTTGAACCCCGATCTCTCTCTCATCGGAAGTCTAGTCTATAGCGAGGTTGACGCTTTAAACCGTGTGGACACCGAAGTGGGTGACAGGCTGTTAACTACCAACTTAATCCGAAGGGTTAAGGATGAGAAGGGTTATTTAGAATACGTGCACACGCAAAACGTCAAGAGAGGATAGGGAGAACCAAACCATGCGGACAACCCACCCCTCGCGCGCCATGGCTGACACACGGACCTCGATCTTCTCACCCACGGTGGTCCTGTTTGTTGCGAGACCGACACCTTATACCACGGAATAACATTTGCAGGCCAAAATATATTTTTTTAAATAAATAATTTAAGAAAACCCTATGTATACAAAACTAAAAAATACGTTCGTCAGCACTACCCAAAATCGAACTAGGCTCCCATAGACTCGTAGTCGACAACTTTAACCACTTAGTCATGGGGAAGAGCTATTGAAACATCAATTCAAAGGTGCAGAGTTCGAATACCTGTAACAGAACACACTTTTGCACGGTACTATTTCAGGTTATCAGAAAACCCGCGCCGGTGGTCAGGGGTATTAAGTTGTCAGTCTCATCTGGTCTGATTTGGTATTGACGAGGACAGGGTTCGAATTTGGTATACCGAGTTATTTTTTTAATCGGTTTTCCACTCTATCACCGCATCTTACTACCCATTCGTGTTATATGTTCATGTACTAATTACCTACGCTGGTGGTTTTAGAAATTAGGATGGTTATATTTATGGTAAGTGTACCTGCATTTGCGTTGAGGTAGAGTGGAAACTCCTTTTAGAAAAACTACCCTCAGTACACACGACTGATATTCGAACCACAATCTCCCTGTCATAGGCAGTCTAGTCTACTGTGAGAGTAGCGCATTAGACTATGAGGCCACTGAAGTGGGTTTTTCACTCTACCTACACGCAAATGCGGGTATATTTACTCTAAATTATTCATCATTAATCATTACTTAAATAGTTTAATTATGTGAGTAGAGCGGACGAGGAGTAGCATACAGTCTAATTTCCATAGGCAGAACCTTATCTGACAGCTAGAAAAGTTACTAAATCTACTTTAACGTGTTTTTACACTCAGGTGTTCCGCAGCAACACATTTAGTGTTATTATTATTATCAGCACCACGTGTTACTACTCGTTCGGGTTATACGCACTTACGCTAATGTGTAATGGTAGGGTGATTGTGAGATGATATGGAGGACCTACAGTTTAACGTGGAATCCGAACCACGGTGGAGGCCTGGCATTCCCCACATCCACAAGATGTCTTGTCAGAGGTGAAGGAAAGGTTTGGTAATCAGATCAATCTTTGTCGAGATCTAGGATTGAACCCCGGCCACCAGCATAGAAGTTCGACACCTTACCCCTAGACCACCAGGTCACCCCACATTTAGTAGGTATTATAAATACTTATATCTATTATTATTATTATTTAGCATCGCGTCTTACTACCCGTTTGGGTTATACGCTTTAAGTACTAATTACGCTAATGTATTAGGAATTATGAAGGTTGAATTAGAGG
>CABEEJ010000127.1:73168-133440 GCA_901482245.1 Timema douglasi
GGGGGGGTCCAAAAGATCCAAAAATGTTCTTTCGTAACACTTGAATGCCCTCTTATTGTGTTGTGTCTAGAAACAAATGAAAATATAACAATAACTACTCACGTGCTTTCCATTTAACAAGCTATTTCAAATCTCCTCACAACTGTAGATATAGTCTGTTAGCATCTAACATTTATACGCACGCGTACTGATTGAATCGCTTGGTTTAAGCGCATGCGCACTGATTGTAACCCTTTGTTTTTTTAAAAAAAATCTGAGCTGATATTGTCGCGCAGAAAAAAAAAGCTGTTCAAGCTATTTCTAGTCGCGACGAGCAGACGAGCGCCAATGAGACTGCAATCTTGTGATTGGCTTGGAGCTCGGTGCATGGTTACGTTTCTGCTCTTGTTCCGGTGAACGCGCTGACTCCACAGTTAAAGGCGTTATATCATTTGAAACGTACAAACCACCTTGTTGAACACATCCTTTCCTCTTCAAGTCAACATCGTGAATGATTACTTCCATCAGTGTATGTCACTTTATGTTAAGTCTACAGCGGTGTAAATAAGTAATTATTCTAGTTAACTACGATAGGATGGGGTGTAGTAGGGAAGGGGGAAGGGGCTAGCCCGGGTTTGTTTATTTTGGCCTTCTCGCGTCAGTTTCTTAGCGAGCGCTGCCTGTTAACTAGATTGTAATAAAAGTAATTAAGGCGCAATTAGGATAGGGGATAATAAGGGGGAAGGGGGAAGTTTACATCAAGGAGGTTTATCATACAGCGTTCTTGCAGGCGCCAGTCATCTAGTACACTCGCGTTCGATTAAAATGTGTATTTAAAAAATAATGAGATCATTACTTGGAACGGTGATTAAAGTGGAACAAATGTTATACTGATATAGTCTGGTTTTCTGGTAGTTGAAAGTTCGGGGTTCGAATTCTAGCTGGGCACACCGAGGATGTTTTTTCCTGTAGGATTTGCCTCTTCTCTTCCACGTGAATGCGGAAACATTTATCAATTTGACCTTCCTCATCATTATTACATTAGCGCAATTAATATTAGTATAGCTCGGAGGGGTCAACTTTCCCTTGAGGCCCAAGAAGAAGTCCCCGGTCGAGGATTCGAAAGGGAAACTATTTTAGCTAAGATTTTTTTCACCCCAGTGAACATTTTTTCTGGGTTTAATGGTGAACTTAGGTTTTGGCGACCACGACACTTTGAACAAGAGAATGGTTCAGTCAGTTAGTTACCCCTGACTGGTAGTAAGATACAATGATAATGGTTGGTGGGGGCAGGGGGTCATATTCTAAATTTAAATATACAGGTAGGTTTAAAAATTATAACTAGACACTGGAATCGAATTCATTACCTTAATCTCATTGTTTTGCGAATTATATCAAAACCCACTCCAATAAGTACAAAGACTAAGGGATCAACATGGTCTATAGTAGGGTTTACTGGTGATGGGAAGGTATAGGTTTGAACCCCGGCTGGGTATACAGAGTTTTTTAATTTGTTTTTCCACGAAAATGTGGATAAATGTAATCTAAAGTTCTACCTATCTTATTTCTACCCTCTTGATGATAATATTATGATAGACCAGGCGGGTAGTAGGACGTGGTGCACAAAAAACAATCTTGCAATAAAATGTATTGTTATTCAACCTGAGTTACATGAATACATCTTAGGGGGTACATAAAATAACAATAAAATATATATGTAAACCTTGGGTGGTCTTGGGGTAAAGTACTCGCTCGCCTTAAGACTTTATGTTCGTGGGTTCAAACCCATCCGAGGTAGACCCTTTCGCTCTCGCTCTCTCTAATAGAAATTCAAAGTGGAAGGCAACGGGGAAACTATCATGCTTCCTTAACTCCCCTAATACATGTGATTTCTACCAGATGGTGCAGGTAGCACTAATCAGCTGAAGGGCTGAGTGAATACCCAGCTATGGGTAGATAATCACATCAAACCAACCTTTGGGTTGTTGACTTAAGGAAAAGAGATGTATGACATTCAAAACTTATTATTTAATAAACTATTTTGGGCGCTATTTATTTTATATGTAGAGTATAGAATATGTATAACTTGCAACATCATCTTTGGGGGATACAAAGTTTAATATACTTTATATCTGGTGGTACGCGAACAAAAAAAAAAGTTGAATACCACTGCATTGACTAAACAATTTTCCTGCTATGAACCTTGCAACGGTTGATTGGAGTAGTGTCTACGTGAGTTTGCCATGAAAGAGAAAGTGCTCGATCAGAGAGATTGATTGTTCACGAAGTGGACGAACAGATATATTGTAACAACCGACTGCGTCATTGTCACGGCAGTCCGCGTTACTGCCAGCCTGTAACAACCGACTGCTTCATTGTCACGGCAGTCCGCGTTACTGCCAGCCTGTAACAACCGACAGCGTCATTGTCACGGCAGTCCGCGTTACTGCCAGCCTGTAACAACCGACAGCGTCATTGTCACGGCAGTCCGCGTTACTGCCATACTGTAACAACCGACAGCGTCATTGTCACGGCAGTCCGCGTTACTGCCAGCCTGTAACAACCGACTGCGTCATTGTCACGGCAGTCCGCGTTACTGCCAGCCTGTAACAACCGACTGCGTCATTGTCACAGCAGTCCGCGTTACTGCCAGCCTGTAACACCGAGAGGTCCTCCTAAACTACACCGCTCTCGATTACGTACGTTTGCGGCCGATCGATCGATTGCAGGCTAAGGGGGAGTCTGGTTCGAGCTCGGATACGTGGCTAAAAGTATTTTAACGCTCATGAATATGTTCATCTTTACATCTACACAATCGAACCCGTTGCTCTAGGTTTGGGTGATCGGTTGTGCATGTTAATGTTTTAAAGTTAAGCTACAATACCTTAGATCTCTTCGTAGCGCGTAGGTTTACTTTAATTAACTAAGGGTCCGGGGCTTTGTTCAAGGTTTGGGCGAAACATTTATCGTTGAGTGAAACATGGAACTTCTCCTTTCACAGTGATGAATTAACGATGTGATTACTGAGTGTGTTGTCAGTTCCCATAGCTAAGTTAGTTTGTCGTTCGTGTAGTGAAGTAGTCATTCAGTTCAGAAAGCACAATTATTTAAATACCCCAAAGAGGTAAATTAAGGAAAGTTGTGGTCAATATTCTTTTACGAGGATAAAATAAAGTGAACCTGTTGAACAAAATTGTTACATTGAATTTGCAGCCCCAGTGGGATCGTGGAAAATGCGTCAGAATCGGGGGTCTTCTCCCCCCTAATTCTTTCCCTCCTTTCACGCAAATACTAATACATTTACTCTAAGTTATACCTTTCCCATATATACCATATTAGTCCAAAGTATGGATACCTCGGGTGGGTAGTTTGATATGGCACACGTCCAAAAAGTATCGGCACATAGCTTACAAACTTACTTAATTCTATAAGAGACATATCCTCCCATCCATCAAGTGAATGGTGGAAGGTCAGTTGATTTATCTCCTGGGGCAAAGCCGACCAATAAATTACGGGATTCGAATGAAGAACCTTCGAGCTGCATTCGACAGTTGTGACGCGAAGCAACGTCTTCATGACCTTGATAAGCTTTCTCGCAGTCGGCCTTCTGTGTCATCCTCATGAGTCGCACATCCTACGTGACGAAACACCCATGTCCGTACGGCCTAAGGCGTCGCTATCCTGTTAGACTGGTCTGTTGATGACTGAGATATCGTGGTTTGAATCCCGGTAGAGTATACTGAGGGTAGTCTTTCCTAAATGATTTCCCATTCTCCCTCCACGTGAATGCAGGTAGATTACCTCTAAAATGCTTCCTTCCTCATCCCTACCTCAATTATCATATTTGTGTGTAACCTGAATAGGTATTAAGACGTGGTGATGATTTCATTCTTATAGTGTTCTCACTGTAGCTCAGTGGTTCAAGGCTTCTAGTAAAGTAAGGAGACATGACCGTTTGAAAGTGTTATCCAGAAACCTACACCATTGACTATGATATCATAGTCAGTGCCTACACCCTAAAGTGACGTACAACCATGGAGGAAATTTATATTCAGTGGGTGACCTGGTGGTCTAGGGGTAAGGTGTCAGACTTCTATGCTGGCGGCCGGGGTTCAATCCTCGGTCCCGGCAAAGATTTATCTGATTACCAAACCATTCCTTCACCTCTGACAAGACATCTTGTGAATGTGAGGAATGCCAGGCCTCAACCGTGGTTCGGATTCCACTTTAAACTGTAGGTCCTTCATTTCATCTCACAATCACCCTACCATTACACATTAGCGTAAGTGCGTATAACCCGAACGGGCAGTAAGACGCGGTGCTAATAATAATAATAATAATAATAATAATAATAATATATTCAGTGATCGGTTACTGTGTCTATCATACCTTGAATACATGCCTGAGTAATGAAGACAAAAACTACAGGTAGATTGGTTTTAATTTAATTTTTCTCTCTTCATTTATATGAAGTATTTAACGTGAACTTTCTGAACCAACCGATTACGACTTATAAACTGACTTAAATCTAGAACAGACAAAACACCCACCCCGTGAGCGTTCATTCATTACCATGAAAGAGGAAACCTACATTTCACCAATGTTAAATTATTTAGTCAAGCTGGCAATCGACCCCGGAACCCCTAGCTCAGTAGACATACTTGCTACCTATTAAGCTAAGGTGTCGGACTTATTATAATCAAATTTTGCTAACGGATAGTGAACTTTTTTTAATATAATGATATCAAATCTATGAACGATTAATTTTAATTCTGTGATTAATGTTGTCTGGCCCGCTTCTGTGGTCGCATAGTTTAAGGTAGCCTACTACTCTCGTGTTAGACTAGACTGCCGATGACGGGTAGATCGAGGCTCAAATATCGGTTGGGTGTAGTAAGTTTTTTCTAAAATGCTTCTCCACTCTTCCTCCACGCAAATATGGGTACACTTCCTCTAAATAACGTTCCTCATCCTTAAAACCATTAGCGCAACTAGTACATCCCGAATGGGCTGTAAGACAGGGTGTTAAAAAAAACCACCAGCACCAGGTAGGATCTAACCACGCGCTTATTTTCATCTCGTAATTTTTTTAAATTATCTTATTTACTCAACCACCAAAACAAATAGTTATAGTTGTAACTTACTGAGTTTTTTTTTGTTAGCACCGCGTCTTACTACCCGTTCGGGTTATACGCTTATGTACTAATTACGCTAATGATTTTAGGGATTAGAAAGACGATATATGAAATGTACCCTCATTTGCGTGGAGGTAGAATGTATAACCATTTTGTAAAAACCACTCTTAGTACACCTAACCCAAATTCGAACCTCGATCTCCCCACCATCGGCAGTATAGTCTTCAGCTGCCACCGAATCGGGTCGACTTCCTCCCGTCCTTCCTAACCTTTCCCCACTATCATAGAGAAATACCCGCCTCGGTGGCGTAGTTGGCTAACGCGCTTGTCATGTTGAGCTCAACTGCTGAGGACGGGGAGATCAAGGTTCGAATCTCAGTCGGGTGAACTGGGGGTGGTTTTTCCTAAATGAGTGACCTGGCGGTCTAGGGGTAAGGTGTCAGACTTCTGTGCTGGCGGCCGGGGTTCAATCCCCGGTCCCGGCATAGATTTATCTGATTACCAAACCCTTCCTTCACCTCTGACAAGACATCTTGTGAATGTGAGGAATGCCAGGTCTCCACCGTGGTTCTGATTCCACGTTAAACTGTAGGTCCTTCATTTCATCTCACAATCACCCTACCATTACACATTAGCGTAAGTGCGTATAACCCGAACGGGTAGTAAGACGCGGTGCTAATAATAATAATAATTTTCCTAAATGGTTTTCCACTCTTCCTTCACGCAAATGCGGGCTCACTTCCTCTAATGAGCCTTACCAATTCCTAATCTATTAGCGTAATTAGTACTTAAAGCGTATAACCCGAACGGGTTGTAAGATGCGGTGCTAAATATTATTATTATTATTATTATTATCATAGAGAAATGTGTTATCCCTTTCTTTATGCCGCTATACCACGTTGAGGCTCTTGCAAGTTTTCCTCTAGCGCTCTGTTGTTCCCTCATCCTAGAGCCGGTGTGTTTCTAAAGAGGATTGTCTCGTACAATCTTCATTACGTTTTATTGGACAAATTGGACCTCGTCGTCTCACTCAAAAGAAAAGTACTGGAACCAGGAACGATGGGAACAGAAATACACTTCCAATATTACCTTGTCTCACGCTCTATTTCCTCTTTGTGAAGGGTTCTTTTTTATTAGTCGGCTGTCGTAAAACTATCGATTCCTTCGAATGAGCTCATAAATTTGTTCCCAAGTTCTGATTATAGTATTTAGTCAGTGAACAAAACAGAAATAGTTGTTTTCACGAACTTTCTATTTACTTTTGTTTTCATACGTAAACGCAAAAAAAAAAAGGTGTATTAAAATAACCTCAAGAAGAATGTGTCTGTTAGAATAAACGAGAGGAAACTTTTTTTTTTATCCTTGCTCTAAATCTTACTACCCTTCCGGACTATCTGCATATTTGCCCTAATGGGGTTGAGTTGAGGAAGGTGGACTTTATAGAAAATGTACCCTCATTCGTTCTGATGCAAAGTGGGATTTAAGAAACCACCAAAATAAACACGCGTTTGAGATTCGGACCCCAACATATCATTTTGTGGCAAACCAGACAAGACCAAACTTACGCATTTATTTGCGTGCTCAACGGTGCGCGTGAGGAAGTTTTATCTGGATTATCGATCACGGGGGGAGAGGGGCTCAAATCCCTGGTTATGTGTAATGAGGTTTTTTTTATAGATATTTTCCCACTTAGGAATGAGAAAAATTGAATTTAGAAAAAGTGTACTCTCACTTGTGCGGAGAAAGAGAGTAGGAAACTATTAAGGAATCTCTACTCTCAGTATAACTGACCGGGATTGAACCACGATCTCCTCGTCATTGGCAGTATAGTCTATTGCGAGAGTGCCGTCTTATACCATGCGATCACCAAAGTGCCTGTTCCGTGGAATAAAGTCCAGGCTTGTCTATTCTGGTTTGCTGGTGACGGGTTTTGAATCCAGGCCCGGAGGACTGAGGGAGGGTTTTTCCTAAAGGTTTCCCCACTATTTCTTCCCACACAAATGCGAGTACATTTTATACAGATTCTGCCTTCATAAGCCTTACCCTGTTAGTGTAAACTTTCTTAGAATATATATATATATATATACGTTTTTTTATCACCGCGTTTTACTACCTGTTCAGATTATACTCATATATAATAAGTGATAACTACTCTAATAAGGTAAGGATGAGGAAAGAAGAATTTCAGAGGTAATATATCAGCGTTTGCATGGAGAGAGTGAGAAACTGTTTAGGTAAAACCACCCTCAGTAAGCCTGATCGGGAGTCGAACCCCGATCTCCCCGTCATCAGCAGGACAGTCTAACACGAGAGTGACAACTTAAACCTTTAGGCCACTGAATCGGGTGTTCTTAGAATAAATAAAACTGAGGTGTTTCTTTAAAATCCGAGCATTCCTTTAATTTAAAGAGCCAGCATTTATTTCTGGTCTCTACAGCTCTTAAGTCTGAACGCACGATTTGCGGGATAGTTTCCTTATCGTTGCATCTTCTAAATGATGTATATCCATCCGCCGACTTATTTGCTCCTAAAGCACACGCTGTTACTGTTTACTAACTAGGCCTACCCATAATTTATATGATCAGAATGTACCTAATTACCTACCGTAAACAAAACTGCTTAGCATTAACACTGATGACGTCAGGGTGAACAAATATTTAGGTATGAATTTTGCATTGAATTGAGCTCTAACACAATATTGTGTTTGCGCTACATCTGTTCGGTGTAACTTCAGCCACTGTTAGCTTAGAGATAACAAGGTCCTTCGCCAGTTGCTGTGATAAAGTCGTTCGGTGCGGGTCTGTCTGTTACATGACTGAAGATCCAGAAGAGCAGATTCTGTTGACTGACCTGCGTCAGACAAGGTCTCTGCTTTAAACTTTTTTGTTATTTTTTAATATTTTTACTAACGTATGTCAGTGTTGACCAGTGGCGGCTCGTAGCTAAAATTAGTGGGGGGTGGGGTGCCGCTCCAGATATTTTTTAAACCTTTGTTTTAAAATTGTGTAAGAAGGGAAACAAAATTATAAAAAGAAAATTTATTCAAGAACTTGATAAAATCTTAACAAAAAAAACCCTCTTTTACTTACTTTAACTTATATTGTTACAATTCAAGCTTGATCTATGCATTTAAAAATGAATTTCATTATTCTTATTTTAATTTGCGTAAAAAGTTAAATAATTCTCTCCTTGATGTCTGGGTGACAATTAAGGAAATTTTTATCCATTGAAAGTACTGCAAGCGCATTTAGTCTTTCTGTTAAATAAAAGAACCGAAAAAAAACGAATCAAATAGAATATCTGAAAGCAGAATAATAATCTAATTCTACATTCTTCTATACTTTATCACATTCAAGAATATGGTACACGGTTTTTAAGCACAACACACTCTGAGTAAAAAAAACTTCCTTCCACCATGCCAGAGCCGGTACTGCGATAGCAACAGTGCTCTCTATACCTGGCAGTCCCGCCTTCCTCCCCACCCCATCCTATGTGCCATGCGCACAACAGTCAAACACCACATCGGTGGAACTGTGAAACGCACAGTTCCATACAAAGATACCTATATCTTTTTCATAAACTGGGGGATGGCTACTTAAATACTAACATTAAGCTTAAGGAATATATATTGTACTACAAAAATAAAGAAAGAAATAAAGAAAAAAGGACTCATTATATTAAATTTTATCGATAATATCAAGGGGAAATAGGGGGTGCTGCAGTTCCGCAGTGCCTATACACGAGCCGCCACTGGTGTTGACTAAGCTAATCGGTTACTGGTGCGCAAAAAGAATCTCCAACTCATGATAATTTGTGGTGGAATTCTGTTAGGAAGGTCAGTATCTGAGAGATATGAAAATAATAAAAATACTTTTATATAAATATGTATATATAAAGGGCACGAAGTAAAAAAGGGTGAAAGTTCAATTTTAACTCAAATTTATCAAGGGCTTCCATCTCTTAGACAATCATGATAACTTTTTAATGCACTTTAGATAACGGGTACAACAGTTGGCTCTGTCATTTAAATTAATTTAAAAATAAATGGTACGAAGCACCGCTTAGACTTTTCTCGCTTTTATCTTATAATATACATTCACTAAAGACTTGCATGATTTTTGAAACGAAATAACAGGTTTTAACATTGTTGTAGAAACATTACCCCCCCCCCCCCCCACCACCACCACCACCACCACCACCACCATAATAATCAAATGTTTCCAGCCTGTGGCCGGGTCAGTTTGATAAAATGCCTCCATCTTCTGTTATACTTCCACAAATCTTACTCCTTTAATTTATTCCATCCTTCTCCCCTCACTTGAACACTTTCTGTTATCTGCTCCTCCCATCTCTTTCTTGGCCTCCCTTGAGGTCTTTTTCCCACATATTTCATTTCCAACATTTTCTTCGGCATCCTCTCTTTTTCCATCTTCATTACATGCTCATACCATCTCAGTCTTGATTCCTCTACTATCTCGTGTATTCCCTGTAGATCCACTCTTTCCTGGATAACATAATTCCTAATCCTGTTTCTCCTCCTGACCGCTAGCATAATCCTCACAAACTTCATTCCTATTACATCAAAGATCATAAATGAAATAATATACACTTATACTTACTGACTCTGTGGCAATAGGAACTAGGAACACTGTTACAGAAAAATTGAAAAAAGGGAAAAATATTTGTCCGCCCAAGAGCATAAGAATCAAAACTCATTTTCAAAGACCTGAATTAAAAATCAAATATATTTGCTTATAGTTAAGAAATTTTGGTTTTATAAAAATATATTTCAGATCAAAGATTTTTATTTGTAATAGTACTACAACTAGAATGATATATATTTTTTGTATCTCAAATAGTTGCGGAGAATTTATCAAAATTGTATTCTTAAAACTCTTAATGTGTCTATTTTTCACATATTCGTCTACATTCTACAACATTTGACCACGTCTTTCATGACCTACCACTTCCTTTTGATCCTCATATGACACAATCTACCTTAATATATTTTCTTCGTCACTCGATCCACATTCATCCTATCGACTAATGCAAGACGCCTCTTTCACGCTGAACTATGGTATCCCCTTTCAATAAAATAATACTAAAAATATAGTATGTTATGGTTGACTGCAAAATAATGTGCGTTTGCATTTTATAAAAAGTCCTTTCTACCAGAATCGTACTTTATGTCTATTTTGACTCAAGTGATAAGTTTTTGCAAACTAGATTTAGGTATAAATTATATTAATGCTTGGAAGATTCTTTAAAATTAAACATTCTCATCTTGTGATCTTATAGATAAGTTAGTATACGTATTTTTTTTAAATACTATTTTCACCCATCTTATTACCCGTCTGGGCTATCCGCGTTTAGTTATGCTATTGAAGAATATGAAATAAAGATAGTTTCGAAGAAGTGTACCCGCGTTTGCATGAAGAGAGTGGAAAACTATCGGGGGGGACTCTCAGGACACCCTGCCGGGTTTCAAACTCTGCCCTCCCCAAATTAGACTAAGTGAGCTTGACATTTAAACCGTAGATCCGTTGATGTGGGTTCCAGGGAGAAGACTCGGGTTTGAATCCCGGTCAGGTGCTTTATGTGGAGTTTTATCAGGCATGATACGAGAAGTTCACAGCTGTATGATCTATAACGCTACTAACCCTGTTAAGTAAGTTTACTTAGGAGCCCTACGAACCAGAAATCACATCCAAGTGCAGTTTCTGGCGTTCTTCACTCAACCAAAACGAATTTAGTATCAATTTAATAGTTTTTATTTAAATTCTAAAATAGTTATTTTTTTATTTTGTTTCAAAATATTAAAATGGTTTCGCTGGTCTCTTTTTTTTTACGCTTGTGTCTTATTACCCGTTCGGAATATATGCATATGTACCAATTAAGCTAATGTGTTAGGTTGGATTTCGGGCAAACCACCCTTAGTGCACCCAACCGGGTTTCGAACTCTGATATCCCTCCCAATTATCGCTGGCCTACTCTTTTACGAGTGTGACTCCTTAGACCATTCTGCCACTGAAATGGGTTAGTATTTATTCCGCTATTTTTATAAATTAGATTACAGAAAACCTAAGACAATGCTATGTCTGGCTCGAGTTGTATTACCTACATAAGCTAGGTGTTATCTGTGGGGTGTAGGGCTCTTAAAATATAACAATAGAATTAAAGAACAAGGAGGAAATCCTGAATAACAACTTGTGGGGGAAAAAAAACTCGACCAAAGCCTAGAAAAATATTTGCATGAAGGTCCACTCTCAACTCGTGACATGAGTAAAAGAACAAAACGTAGCATGTTCTATTATACTCGTACTATGTGGTGGTCCTTAAATCATCATCATCATCATCATCCCTTCCCCGTCTAATTTAAATTAAACGGCCCGGTTGACAACTTGAAACGGGCTTAATTTCTTTGACTGCTCTGTTAAAATGACTCACTCGTAGAGAAACATGGCACTTAACTGTCTCATGTCTTAGCTTACTTACTCAGTGGCTCCAAGATAAGACCACATTTTGAGAACATTAAAAACGCCGACCTTCGTTGTGGCTCAGTGGTAAGATAAGCAGACCACGATTATAGGAGACCGTGGTTCAAACATCTAACCCTCAGGCCTGAAAGTATAATATCAGACTTTCTGATCAAGATTAATTTAGTAAAATAGCAAGGCTTTATTTTGTACCTAAACTCAAATACAACTTCTTCCATACGGTTTCATCAGAGTATTTGAATATCATCTCTTTAATGAACGACCCAAAGATCTTCCAACTCTAAAATGTATGTTGAATATTATTTTTGGAGTCTTATCCTTATTAATACTAGTGATGTGTTACTTCTAGTCGTTTTGATATTAGTGTACTGACTATATTTTAAATGCTAGCTATATATGTTCACACATTTTTATCTCGATGAAAATTTTCAACTCAAACTCGAGAAAAATCTCCTTAAAAGTTCGTCATGGATCAGGGTGTGACCGTCAGACTGAAGCCAATAGTTCTTATCGACGTTGCGTCGCAAAGTGCTTCTCTCAATGACCGAGTGACTGCCACTTCATTTTGTCGATAGTGCTGCTGTCCCAAACGGAAACCAATATCGGGGAGGGGTAGGGGGGAAGGGGGGGGAGGAACAAGTTTTTATTCGTATCATTTGTAAAACAACGTGAGATGTTCGAAATGATACCTTTGAATTTTAAGACGTGCTATGTCTAAAAAATATTAGCTGGATTACCCATCTTGAGGGACAAAGGCGTCAGTATCGTTTTGTCTTGTTTTACGATAATGGGAAGGTCGGGGATCTAATTCCGACTGGGTTTACTGAGGGCGGTTCCTTCTAAATTGTTTTTCCCTTTTTTCTCCACACAAACGTTGGTACATTTCATATACCTTCTACCAACCTCACCCCAAACGCCATTAATGCTATAGTTTGCGGACTACCTGGACGGGTGGTAAGACGCGTAACACGAAAAAACAAAGATCTGAAACTCACACCGTGTGACCAAATATGTGCAAATTTCTTCCACTGCTCCTCTATAGACCAACATTAATATACTGTACAGTAGCCACATGGCTTCTTTGGTGCTGACTGACAGCTCACAACTAACTTCTGATGGTTTTGAAAAATTATCAGACCAAATTATGTATACCTACGCCTAGCCATATTATCTGCAAAAACATGTGTTTAGCAGCTGTCACTTCCGACAGTAAAAATTTAGGTATATACCTAAATGTTGACTGTCAGAAGTCAGCTGTGAGCTGTCAGTCAGCACCAAAGAAGTCATGGGGCTACTGTATATTACTTTTTCAACATTGTATATAGATTCATATTCATAAATCGCAATGGGTTAGTACTAGGAATGAGACCCTTGAACCCTGGAATAGTCGGGCTGAGTAAAAACTGCCATCTTGTTCTAAACACCAATGGCATGACTAAACAATAGTCAATGTTATGGTTAATGAAATTTCGTTCCTACCCATTTCAATTACCATTTGGTCTTAGTCAGTTGTGTGAAACTCGTGTAATCAAAGAGGTCAAATTGAAAATTGAAAATACCGAAGAGGCTGCATTGCAGAAAATTCAGTACTGTCCCCACCTTAAAGGGTGAAAAAACAGAATTTTTCAATCTTTATTAATTATTACAAAAATAAATTTAAGATTTTATATAATTCTAAAACTTTTTCTCTTAATTTTTTCCCAGATTTTTTTTTGTAGCAATAGTGTATTATACTATAAATCTTGTGTTGAAATCACTTTCGTTTGATGACGAATGCGTGTCCTTAAGCCTTGATCTATTGGATGTTTGTTCCTTTTAATAAGAGATACCAAATGTTCACATACTTGTTTGAGGTTAAACATAGTACATATTTGGTGGGAGAATTTAACAATTTTTGTGACTCGATCTCTGGTGAGTAAAAAGTAAAAACTGGGTACACCGACCTCACTTGCAAGATTTCCTCAAATAATGAACAATTTAAAAATGCCCTGCTACATAATTATGTATTAATACAATGCCTATATTAGTATGGATTGGGCTGAAATGTACGTCGGTTATTTCAAAATGTCCGCGGGCCGCACAGAATCATTGGTCGGGCCACATGCGGCCCATGCGCTGCAAGGTTGCCATTTTGCTCTAAAGTGTCTCTCTTGTGTTAGACAGACCTGCTGATGACTGGGAGATCTTGATTCGAATCCTCATTGGGTCTACCGAGGGTGGTTTACTCTAAATGGTCTTCCACTTTCCTTCCACGTAAATGTGGGTAGATTAACTCTAAAAATTTTCCTCCTTCATCCTTAACCCATTAGAGTATTTATCATAAAAGATGCGTATAATCTGAACAAGTAGTAGACGTAATAAAAAAGAAAGAGAAAACACACTATTTAAGCTGAACCCAGTTTCGTTGTCAAAGAAAAAATGCACAAAACAAGACTTGAGATGTTTTTTTATTGTTTGAGCGTAGTCTAGTATCGAACTTCCCACAAAATAGGCTCTTAAAGTGGGGATACAGGGGACGCGATAAAAGGTAAGTATTTTGAAGTTTTTATAGAAATATTTTTTTTTTGTAAAAATAAATATAATAATGCTCCAGTAGAAATATAGAGCTTAATTTTCTTCACATGTTGATATCAACAGTTGTTGAATATCTGTCATGAGCTTAGTGGCAATAGATGACACATTTTAAATGAAGATAAAAAACTGTCTTTAAATTCCAGGACACCTTTCAAGAAATTCAACACGTGAAGAAAATTACACTATTTTAACTGGAGCAACCTCAATACATGATTTATTTTTACTAAAACTTTTTTTTATATAAAAACTGCAAAAATACTGCCTTTTCTCGCGTTCCCTACATCCCAACCTTATAAGTCTGTTCTGACTTCGAAAATGAATCGTATGGAGTTACCTAGAGATCTCTAGACCTTTACAAGACCTCCCACGTAAATTAAATTAAGATGTGATGTGTTCTTAATCATTGTTTGCAGTGACTGACATTCGTTAGTGACTGTCGGCATTGCTAAGAGCATGTCTGACTCAGGTGTATGACAACACTCAAATAGACTCACACCTTTGACGCCCCCGTTAAACTCTGACTGGCATGCTAAGAGCCTTTTAGATCAAATAACAGTATATAAATAGCTTCTTAGGTGGTTGCACGGTCTAAGGCGCTACTCTTCCAATATACTAGACTGCTAATCGTGGTTCAATCCCGGTCGGGTGTACTGAGAATAGTTTTTCCTAAATGGTTTACCACTCTTTTTCCCTGAGCAAATGCGGGTATACTTACTCCAAATGTAAACGTCCTTAACGTAATTAAGCATATAATCCGAGTGATTAGTAAGAAGCGTTGCTAAAGAAAATCTCCAACTTTTCCTCAGTCCCATGACGCCAAAATATTGTAGCTTTGAATCGTGGAGTAATCACAAAATGTATTAATTTAAAAGTGCCGTTGGTGGGAAATAAGTTTTAAACAAGTTAATTTTTCTTTCAAAATATTTCTAATACTTCATCTATTATAATCGATGAATATACATATGGCAGCATTGTATTCCTATTTATATTTAAAATAAAACACATTTAAAAATGTTTGTTTAATACAATCTAATCTTTTATTGATTAACTACCTAAAGCTGCGCCCATTAATTGTAAAACTATTTGAAATATTTTATTTTTATTTTTTTAACTACTTTACTCTATGAAAATCTACTCAAAGGTTGAAAGCAAAAGAGTTTTATGTTCTCAAATTAAACAATTTTTTTTTCTCTAGAACACAACAATTTTATAATCGAAAATTAAAACGTGATGAATTGTTCAATAGTGGTATAGGCGCGTTGTAAACTTTGAGGTATTTCTTTGGTTCGAAATTTTTAAAACATGTCCACACACTTAAAACATTTACGGATTTATTAAATATTGGGGAGAAATTCAAGAAGGAGAACAAGACTGGCGTACATGAATCAGAAAGCGGACGATGTTGACAGAATAAAGTACAAAAAATGTAAAATAAAATTAAACATGAAAGCTACAGCAAGACATTCACAAGATTAATGACCTAATGTTGATGTATATGTATAGCATTTTTTTTTCATAGAAAGAATCTTATGACGAGTAAAAAAAAGCTACTATATCTACTTTCGCGTATTCATATATCGGCTCAGGTTATGTAGCTGTCACTTTGGTTGAATATTATCTATAGCTATACAATAATAATAAAACTAGCACAAATACTTGGCGAAGCACATTGCTTTGCTTCAAACAAATAAGGAAAAAAAACCACCTCTTTATCTTATTTCTTCCGACCCAATTTTTAATTAATAAAAAATAAATCAAAATTTTAAAATTCCTGTTTCGAGGTGTACACGTTCTACTAATTTTTTAAATCTCAGCCCTCTGACCGAAGTAGATATCGTGCAATGCGTATGATAGATATACAAACAAACATTTCCACTTTTATCTTTAATAATAAAGGGAAGTGTTTTTCTGTTTGTGTGTGTGCGATGCCCAACCAAATTTACGGCACGCAGAGATCTGAAATTTTTAATTTAGGTGGACGCAAGGGGGTCTGAATGCACCTCGGAGCAGGATTAAAAAATATAAAATTAATTAGCTTTTTAATTAGACTATTTTTAACAAATTTTTGAAGACAATTTTTAATCTGGTTTAGAATTACGTTTCAAAATTAAATCGGGCATGGGGGCTTATATAATTCGTATACCACAGTGGGACAGCGCCGTGCAGGATTGCTAGTTTGTAATAAAGGTATTAATCGTATATCCTTTCCTTGGAGGCTCTTTTCTTGCCCCGATGAGTTGAGATGATGGTGATAGTATGAGGTTTGGGAACCTAATTCTAATAAACAAAATACCGTTGACCGTTGGAGTGATTCAATTTTCGGGTAAAATACCCAAGGGACCAGCTGGGAATCGAACGCGATACTTACAGACTCGTAAGCAGGTGCACATACCACTACACCACAGAGCTGGTTATTTCATGAATACAGATATGATCATTTTAACCGAACAAAATATGTTTGCATTTTTTTAAAGTTTTTCCCCTGCCAGAACTCTTCTACAGCCGAATTTTCACAGGAAGGGTGTTTAAAAAAATACAAACACATTTTTTTTTAGTTTAAACATTGATAGTATTTTACTGTATTATTATTATTATTGTTAAATAATGGGTATTGATAACTTCTATCGAAATTGAATGCTGCAGAACACATGCGTATATAAACAAACTCATTCTAGAACAGACACAAGATTGATCCCCCTGCGGCTAATTCAACACTCTAAAAGGATAAACCCACATTTCATCTATGATACATTTTTCGGCCATGACAGTAACCGAACCCTGGACCCTTATCTCTGAAGACAGACATGCTACCTATTAAGATAATGTGTTGGACCTATTATTGTTATGGACAATAGGAGAAACACATATGAAAAAGGATAATTTCATACCTCAACCATATAAATTGAACCATTTGACCTTAATGTTCAATTTCAGGATCGAAATTGTATCAAAATAACTTATCAGATGCAATGAGGGTAGTTTTACGTTTGTGACCAACAGCTTTGGTTTTTTTCATCTCCTTTCAGCGTGAATACTGCTGTACATCCTCTAAAATACCTTCTTAATCCTTACCCCATAGATTAAGCTGTTGATAATCCTGATGTTAAAATTATTGACAAAATTATAAAATTAAACAACGTTAAGTAACTAAAGATAATTTTTGATAACTAATACAGTATATGAAAAATGTACACAAACGGGAAATGTAGCCTGAACCTTTAACTTGAAGTGCCAGAAGTTTTATTTTTTAGCACCGCATCTTTCTACCTTTTCAGGTTACATACCTATTTATCACTTACACTTATGTGTTAGGGCTATTACGCTAATGTGTTCAGGATAGGGAAGATTAGATTTAAAGGAAGTGTACCCGCATTTATGTGGAAGGGAAATGGATAAACAATCCTCAGGTACACCCGGAATTTGAATCCCGATCTCCCCGTCATTGGCAGATTAGTTAAGAGAGTGACTCCTTAGACCATGCGGCCACTGAAGTGGGAGTGCCAAAAGTTACTGCTGCTTTAAAATAAGGAATGTCCGAGATAAAGATTGAGATAAAGGTTCCGGCTTTAATTCCCGGCATGGCCGAAAAATGTATCATTGTTCAAATACGGGCATTTGTGATTCACTTGAAAATGATTTTCAAACGTTAGCTTCTGAAATGTTGCGTTCTCTTCATAAATTAAGATGATGAACCAACCGAAAAAAATTGATGAAGTCATACAAACAGTCTTCGGTTGGTTGTGTTCACGCGCTGTTTACAAAATATAAATTTTTATTTTGAAAGTAATCATTTTTATGGCTGTTTTTCTAAGTTATATGGAAACATTTATTTATTTTGTTGGTCACTTATAAGAATATACAATTTTGGATATGATACTTTTTAATTTATTATTCGAGTTAAGAAGATGCCAATTATTAGACTATACAGTAATTCTTAGAGAAATATTATTATAATTATTTGGCAGTACTTTTTATTCTTAGTAGATGATGATGTAAATCAGGGCTGTCCTAGACAGTGTGCGGGCCACACACGTGGAAATTAGGCTTATACAGTAAGAAAAGGTTTTTTGCTAACAATTATATTACATTAAAAGTATTATAATAATTTATATACAGTACAGGGCAGTAAATAATCCATATACTTTTTTTTTACAAAATTTAAGTCTGATTAGGTTTAATCAAATCCTGGGTGACGTTATATTTTTAAAAAACTTTTCTGATGCGTCGTGGGCAGCAAAATATTCTACCGAGGGCCGCTAGTTGGACACGCCCGATCTAAATAATAATTATTTGCCAATAGGTTGACATTAATCACTTTCAGCCAGGGTTTGCAATTAAGAACCTTTTTCTAGCTGTTACCACCTCTCCTGTCGGAGATAGAGTAGCGTGTTTTTTTGCGCCCGTGTTGGTAGCACTCTCTCAAAAAACGTGGGCGTTTACGCCCGCCTAAAATAAACCTCAAGTGTTCGCACCCGTCGGCGAGTCAAAGCCTTGATAGAAACAATTGGAAGTCATTAAGAGGACGTATATGACGTTTATTTTTTGATTGGTCCTGTTTCAGAACTACTAGTATGAAGGAATGTTGGTAGGTTAGGTTAGGTTAGGTTTGATTATGCTAGGTTAGGTTAGTCATTGACCTGATATCTCTATTATGGTGAGGGGAAATAAAACAGAAATTAAATGTTTTTGAAAGGAAATAGCATAAATAAATTTTGAAAATGCAAACATTTACCTTCCTTAGAATAATAATAAATATTTGAAAATGAAGTGGGCGCAAACACATACGGGTGCAGCCGACACCTAGCTGTAGATGGCTGTAGATAGTGTATATTATCTAAACTTGCTGTGTGGGTACAAATGGGTCTCTGCCAACAAGTATACTTCCAAAGCTCCAGATAGTCAACTTTCTCCGCCTGCAGGTTTGGCTTCGTGCCTCGAGCTCTTTGGAGTGTAAGGGACAGTTTTCTTTTTTTAGCAGTTTTGAATTAAACCTGTAAGGCTTTCCAGTAGGTCACTGATTGCTTGAACTACGAGCCAAAAAGTTTTGCGACACTTTTTTTTTGGTTCAAGGTCAGCAACTGCGCGCGGAACTTTCTGACAAGCTGGACTTGTCTGTATAGTCCGGAGCAGAACTTTCCTCGCTCCCAGACTGATTATACAATCAATATATTGATAGTATTGAAGAGTGTGTTTGTCTGTCATGAGAATGTGGTGATATCTACCGCACACAGAGGTCTCATATTTGAAAAATTAGTAGCCCATGTGCATCTGAAAGCAAGAATTTTAAAAATCTTATTAGATTTGTTTTCAGTTAATTTAAAACATAGTAGGCCTCCGGGAAATGCAGACCTTAAAAGCACTAACTTTAACGTTACCTTCCACGTACAATCGTTAAGCTAAAAACATTTCTCCCTGGCAACGCCAGGTACTTCAGCTATAGGTAATCTACGTTGGAAATGTAGGTAAGTCACAGCTATCAGAAGGCTCTATTGCAAACATTGGCTAGAACTATTATTAAAATCGTTTGATTTAACACTTTGTATTGATAGTATATTAATACCAAGCAAATAAAAAGTGTTTCCAAACAGGTTGACATTAGCTACTGTCAGCCAATGTTTGCAATAAAGAACCTTCTGATGGCTGTCACTTATATACACTTCCACCGTAGATGAACTATAGTGTCCTAGAGTTACAGGTTTGGCCCTACAATATGTGAATGTGTTCTTATTGTTATTGAACGAGTGTAGGGAGGTGCTGTTTTTGCTTGACCATTAGACATCTAGTCTGTCTGTATTCCGAATGTTTGTTCCGCGGTAACTGCCAATTGCGAGAACAAATTTTTAACTAAATCCGACACGGATATACTTTGAACCTAGACTGAATTGACATATATTGAGAGACTGACGTTTCAAATCACGTGAGTAGCGTTTATTCTTTTTAAATGAAGGTAAGTCTTGTTCAAATTACGTGATGCCCATGACATATATTAAAGAACTTTTGTGATTACTATCATGTACAGAAAACTAAACTAAATATATCTACTTAAACTTAATTTATTTTGTATAAGATATATTGTCATAAAAATTGAAAAAATATGGACTTAACTCGCGCTACTTCCTATTCCACCTTAATAACATAAGTAAATAAAATTGCACTTATAAGTTGTTTGCGTGGAGGAAGAGTAAGAAACAATTTTAGGAAAAACCACCTTCAGTAGACCCGACTGGGATTCAAACACAGATATCCCCGTCATCAGCAGGCCAGTATAACGCGAGAGTGACGCCTTATAGCATTTGGCCACCGTAGCGGGTCACTTCTAAGTTGTCTGCCTGTACAAACATTGTAACGTTCAGCAATTTGCTCACAGAAAAATAAATATAACTTGTCGAGAAAAATAATTTAAGAAAACTAGAAAACTTATGTCTTCAATTAGTACGTTTAACACCACAGTTTACAGTTCTTAAAACGCCACTCTCGAAAAATACTGGATTGTCAATGATGGGGAGGTTCAAATCCCGGTCGGGTGTATTGAAGGTGATTTTTTATTAAATTGGTACCCACTCTCCACGAAAATACGGGTACATTTATTATAAATTATATCTTCCTTATACCTATCATTATTAGCACCGCGTCTTACTACCCGTTCGGATTGTACGCATTTACGCTAATGTGTAATGGTAGGGAGTTAAAATGGAGGACCTACAGTTTAACGTGTAATCCGAACCACGGTGGAGGCCTGGCATTCCGCACAGTCACAAGTTGTGATTAATATACTTCTTGTCAGAGGTGAAGGAAGGGTTTGGCAATCAGATAAATCTGTGCTGGGACCGGGGACACAGAAGTCTGACACATTACCCATAGACCACCAGGTCACCCTCTTATACCTATCTAATTAGTGTAAATATGTGGATAGCACGAACCGTTAGTAAAACGCTGTGCAAAAGACAAAAGGTTATTACCCCACTTGTCATTGGCAATTTCTTATATTGCGAGATCAACTCCTCAGACCGTATGATCACCGTTCCGGTTAGAATTAGGAAACATTTATTTGTTGCTACACTATACATCAAAGGTCGGCAAACTACAGCCCGCAAAAGATTTAGTAAAAAAAAAAAACTGTGTTCATGAAAATTGACTAATAACTAATTACTTAACGAGAGCTGTAAAGTTGAAAAATTTTGCTCGATATTTTTTTCTAAACTGGCCCACCAAACTGTTTTTAACCCCATGCGGCTCGCAATATCCAAAAAGGTTGCCGACCCCTGCCTACATAATCTGTTGTTAGATGACGTCATGATAGCGTATTAAATAAAAGAACTTCGTTAGAACACATCACACGCCATCGCTTCCACTTTCATTTTGTACCTAGGTCACAGCTGTTGTAAGCCGAATTCAACGAGGCGCAGCGGGGACAGTTACTTGAGGTCAGTATCTTAAATATCCACAACTCCATTACATAATAGAATAGCTCTATTTAACCTATTTTGTGTGTGCACATTATCGCAACACTTTCCTCTAACTTGTTTGCTCTGTGTAGGTTATTGGCCTGAAATTGAAAGTAACACAACGCAACCAGTTTTTGTTTTCGATACACCTGCTGTTCTTTTGTCTAATCTAAACACACGTTTCCGTCGTGTTTGTGTACCGCGTCTCACTATCCTTCCGCGTCATACGCATATAAACTAATTATTACGCAAGTGTGTTAGGGTTTAAGAAGGTTGAATTTTGAGGAAGTGTACCTGAGTTTGCGAGAAAGGAGAATATAAAACAATTTAGTAAAAGAACACTCTCAGTACACCCGACCAGGATTCGAAGTCTGATATCCCCGTCATCGACATTCCAGTCTATTGCGAGAGTGACGTCTCAGACCACTCGACCACCGAAGTGGAATTACACTAATTTATTTATTTCTATTTATTTAGCACCGCGTCTTAATACCCGTTCGGGTTATACGCTTAAGTACTAATTACGCTAATGGATTAGGAATTGGGAAAGTTGAATTTAGAGAAAGTGAACCCGCATTTGCGTGAAGTGAGAGTGGAAAGCCATTTAGGAAAAACCACCCCAGTTCACCCGACCGTGATTCGAACCTCTATCTCCCCGTCCTCGGCAGTCGAGCTCAACACGACTAGCGCGTTAGCTAATTACGCCACCGAGGCTGGTACTTAAACTAATAGTGTGGGGTTGAGAAAGTTAGATTATAGAGGAAATGTATCCGAATTCGCGCGAAAAGAAAGTGGAAATCTATCTAAGAAAGACTACCATCATTATTCCCGTCCAGGATTTGAGTCCCAACCTCTTTGTCGCCGGTAAACTAAGAGAGACGAGCTAGATCTATGCTCAACTGATGCGTTACATAAATAATTGTTGAAACAAAATGTAAAGAAAACTCACAGATTCAGCACATAACCTAGTCTGAAATAATTACACACCGAGCCCCAGCACCTACATACGTTAGTTATTCAATTATTTATAAATAGTAGGTATACCGGCTAACCTCACCCGACACCGAACCACTATCCTCCGTTTCTAGACTAGTGGTATTCAACCAGGGTTACGCAAAGTTATCTTAGGGGGAACAAACCTTTTTTAAAAAAGATATAAAATGTATTAATCAAATTTAGTATGTTTCATGATAAGCACTGATCAATCAGGGCCAGATTTAGGCTTAGCCACCAAAGACTCGCACGTAAAGACTGAGAGCACCATTTATTTATTTTAAATTTTGTATAACCCCTAAGACGTATTCACATTCCAGAGATTGTGGTCGTAGACTACTAAAAACCCTGAGCGATGGAAACGACAGAAAAAAAACCCACTTCTCCAACCTTTAGCATTCTTTATGCTGGGGAAAATTCCCTGTAACATAAAAATAAAAATCTGTACCTAGATTTCTTGATATTATTTTTAAACTATGGAAGAAAACTCAAGGGATGGTGAAAGGGGGTTGAGATTTTATTTTACTGCTAATGACAGTGTATTTGAAAGTAGTTATTTAAAAAAAAGTATAAATATGACGTGAAAGCAAGCTAAGTAGCTTTATAATGACACTGGAAGTCAAGAAAGAGCAGACTGATGAGGTTCTTTAGAAATGGCGTTCTTTTGGGAGCTAAAGAAACTCGCAAAGTTCAAGTGGCGCAAATTATGCATGGAGAGTTGAGATTTTTCAGAATAAAGTAGAGGGTCATTCTGTGTGTGTGTGTGTGTATATATATATATATATTTCTTTAAAAAATAAGAAATGTTATCTTTAAAAATACGTCCCCGCACCACTACTGAATATTGGTGACCTATCAAATCTAATAAAATAAGAGGTAATAAAGTGCTTTCTTAAGAGGGCCGTTTTGTGAATATCTGAGATGTGTTGTAGACGTCCAGAAATCTTTCAATATTTAAGACGTGGTTTGTTATTTCAAAATGTGCTTCATGCCCAAATTAAGGTGAATCCTATGAAATTTGATTGTAGGCCTACGCTTGGCATTATGCGAGGTACTTTTTTCTTTCTTTCGTTTGGATTATACGCATATGTACCAATGTTTTAAGAGTGTGGAAGGTTGCATCTAGAGGAAGTATACCTGCAATTGAGTGGAGGGAGAGCGAAAAAACCATTAATGAAAAATCACATCTGATTGGGATTCGAACCCTGATCTCGTCTTCGGAATTTTAGTCTACTGCGAGGGTGACGCCTTAGTGCATAGGTTAGCAACAATTTTGATATCATGGGCTGTAAGGGCTTAACAAAAATTTGGTTGGCCAGTTTAAAAAAAAATCTAGTAAAAACTTTTAACTTTACATTTATCGTATTGTAATAAATAGTTATTGATATATTCTTATGAAAACAATTGTTTGTTTGATAAATATTTTACGGTCAGGTAAAATCAGTCGCTGGGCCGTATTCGGCTTGCAAGCCGTAAGTTGCCGTCCGCTGTCTTAGGCCTCATTTATGCACGCGTATTGTATCGTCCGGTGGTCGACGACAGTTGAATTACGTCAATGGATGCATTTGTGCAACCGAACGACGACAGTGGCAGTCTTGCCAACCTGTTTTCCCTCTCTACCACAGACTGTGTAATCACGTTGTAGTCAGCACGGCTTAAGAAATACACCTTCGACATATTATATGACCGTGCTTATAGGGTGAACAGACCATCTACTTCGCCGTCTTGTCTTAATCACTTAACAGGTTAAAGACAACACAATTGGATCCATCTTGGTACGTCAAACCGTAGTTGGCTAACGCGCTTGTCGTGTTGAACTCGACTGCTGAGGACGGGGAGATCGAGGTTCGAATCTCGGCCGGGTGTACCGAGATTTTTCTAAAATAGTTTTCCACTCTCCCTCCACGCAAATTTGGGTTCACTTCCTCTAATTCAACCTTCCTAATCCATTAGCGTAATTAGTACTTAAAGTGTATAACCCGAACGGGTAGTAAGACGTGGTGCTAAATAATAATAATAATAATAATAATACGTCAAGCTTGTGATCTGTTTTTGTGGCCGCGTGGTCTAACGCGCTACGCTCACAGTAGACTAGACCGCCGATGACGTTGAGATGGAGGTTTGAATCTTGGCTGGGTGTACAGAGATTTTTCTAAAATGGTTTTCCACTCTCCCTCCACGCAAATTCGGCTACACCTCCTCATAATACACACTTCCTAATCCCTTTAGTATAATTAGTACAAAAGCGTATATCCTGAACGGGTAGTAAGACGTGGTGCTAAAAAAAATCTTAAAAAAAACAAGCGCATGGTTGAAGTGTCACTACTGCAACTCCTTTCAGCGACTGACGATATGATCACTGTGCATAAATAGACATAAGAAAACCGGATGATAAATTATCGTAGACAACCGGACGATATGAAAAGCATGCACAAATGAGGCCTAAGTCCGCGCAGCTTTCGAAGCGGATTGCGAGGTATTGTTCCACTATAAACCTGCTATTGTAGTGAAGAATTGTTGATCCAATTGTGAGTGGAACAAGGACCCCCCATGAACACGAGTAGCGGGCGACCTAGTTCCGTTGTTAACACGGGTCTGATCAATGGCGCTTGGTCGAAAACAACAGCCGACATAAACCTACTATTAATAACAGGAAGGAGTAGTAAATAACATAGGGTATCATTACATAACGACGCGATGGAATGGTTGAGATTATATATAAAACTAGTCCGACATTGAAGTTAGAGTCGGGAAGTGCGTCTGCCTACTGAAACAAGGGTATCTGGTTCTACTCCCGGCATGGCCAGTAACATTTATCGAGGCTGAATTTGAGGCCTCCCTTTTCACAGTTTTGAATTTACATCCGGAGGATTGGGTGTTGAGTCTGTTCTAGAATTAGGCTAAGTATAAGTTTTGTATAGCACCCCGTTATATTATCTGTTAAGTTTATACGCATATTTACTAATTACACTAATGAGCAAAGGATGAAAAAGGTTGAATCTAGAATAAGTGTACCCACATTTGCGTACAGGAAGAGTTGAAAACCATTTAGGGAAAACCACATTCAGTACGCCCGACCGGGATTCGAAACCCGATTTTTCCGTCATCGGCATTCTAGTCTATTGTGAGAGTGACGTATTAGAGCATGCGGCCGCCGAAGTGGATTAAGTGTAAGTGGCGTAGTGATATTGCTATCGGTCAATTCAGAAAACTTAAGTCAAGTACTTAATAATAATAATAATAATAATAATAATAATAATAATAATAAAGAAGGGGTTTAGGGCAATATGGTATGTCATTAGTAGTCTATACACTTTTTCCTTAAAGGATAGTACAACTCAAATCACTATTATTATTATTGTTATTAAATTGAAATTGAATTGGAATCATTATTATTATTATTATTATGTATTAATCTTCACTCCTGTTATTTTTTAACATATTTAAACAAAGTTATAATCAACGTTGTCTGAATATGCTGTAAATAATTTGCTACCTAACAAGTTTAAAATTTCTTATAAATATTTAGTTGCAGTCTTGAATGGTTTGCTGGTAAAGGGTAGGTGGGGGTTGAAATCGCGGTGGGGCGTACTCTCCCTCTTCCTCATCCTTCTATTAAAATTCTGGTATAATTATTCTCTTCATTCCGTACCCCATGAATGTAAGTGTGCGGATAGGCCGGACGGGTAGTAAGACACGGTACACACACACACACACACACACACACGTTATCTAAAGTCCGTTCATGATAGGTTCTAAAATCATATGTTTAGGTTTTGGGTTGCCAACACTTGTAAAAGATCACTGTTTTGTTATAGATGTAAAGATATTTAATTACCTGTTATATATTACATTTAAAATAAAATAAACTTAAGTTTTCTCATACTATTTTATTTTTTTAAATAATTTCTTTTTATCCAACTCTAAACAATATTTTAAACATAATTATTATTTATTTTATTTATTATTAGCACTGCGTCTTACTACCCGTTCGGGTTATACGCACTTACGCTAATGTATAAATGGTAGGGTGATTGCGAGATGAAATGAAGGACCTACAGTTTAACGTGGAATCCGAACCACGGTGGAGGCCTGGTATTCTCCACATTCACAAGATGTCTTGTCAGAGGTGAAGGGAGGGTTTGGTAATCAGATAAATCTTTGCCGGGACCGAGGATTGAACCCCGGCCGCCATCACAGAAGTCTGACAGCTTACCCCTAGACCACCAGGTCACCTTAAACATAATTAAAAGTACTTATTCTTCGTTTTGGAACGTTATTAATTTTGTATAATATAGTGCACACATCAATATCTTTTAATACAGGCATCGTATTTACTTGGAAAAGAGAAAATGGTTGTAATTTTTTTACATACAATAAATGATTTTATGATTGTTTTATCGTATTTTGAAATATTTAACTGAAAAAAATATTTTCATCAACTGCGTGGGTGCATCATTGTAAAAAAACTTGTTTACCGTCATGTTCAACCATATGGTTTAAATTCGTGAGTCACCATTTTGAAGTTATGTTCGTTAGAAATTTTGTGAAAGTGGTGTGAATATATTTTTTAAGTGGAATAAAACTATAATTAAACTTTGTGTTCGTCCTCAAATAAATATATAAATAATATTGGTCTAAATTACTGTGATTAACTATCACATTAATATATTACCACCTGTTTTCATTACAGTCATCCAAAGTGATAGATGTCAGCTCTTGGCGTAGTGATATATTAGGGGCTACTTCTAGTAACATTTTAAGCTGTCATCCAAGTAAACTTAGGTCGTGAATGAATTATATCTTGCTTTGATATTTTTGGGTGAATAAATTTTAATTTGGACGGTAGTAGCGTTAGGGTCGGGTGGAAGAAGACAAAAGCTAAAAGGCAGTAAGTATTTTTGCAGTTCTTCCACTAAATTTTTGTTTTAGGGCTCAAAATAAATCTAAATCATTTTACGATTTAAAAAACAACCACACAGTTTAACTTTCTTCACACAGTGATATCAACAGTTCTTAAATATATGTCAAAAGTGTCATGGAATTTAATGACAACTTTATTTCTTAATTTAAAAAGTTACTCATATAATGCCACTATGCTCATGACATACATTCAACAATGTTGATATCACCGTGTATAGAAAATTAAACACCATGTTTTTACTGGAGCAATATTTTAATTACTTTGGGCCAAAAAAAGTTTATCTATAAAAAGTGAAAAAAAACCCCCGGTTATTTCTCGCTTTGCCTTCCAACCGATCTTAAATTAATGACTAGTGCCTTTCATTAGTGTAATTGTGCGATCAGCGTGCCGTAACACACGCCTACCGTACTAACCTGTTTGGTCAACATTCCCGACCAGGGGAAAGAGAGGGGTAAATTCAGGGTTTAACACTATATACCTACACATAGGGCTTACCGCTATTCCCAACGGGCTTATCTCAATGCCTGTCACGTGCCTCTACCGGGAAAAGATGTCGCATTGTTAGCTTAGGGCGATATGTTCCTTCACGTAATATGTGAACCAGTCCTGGTCCACGTCGACCGAAAACCTCTTGGTCTAGTTTTAATCCCGGTTGTATTACGTGCAAGTAGATCTGACCCATGTTACAACTGTAAACCGAATTATCGCAAGTCCAAAATACAGCGTGAGGGATTAGAATGCATGAAATCTATAACGGACCTAAATTATTTTAGGTAGCTCCTGGGATCGATTCAGGACCTATAGGTCATTAATAAGATTACTAGCTGCTTCGATGACTACATGGTCTAAGTCGTCACTCTCCTGTCAGACTAGACTGCCGATGGTAGGAAGATCAGGATTCGAATCCCGGTCGGGTGTACTGAGGGTGGTTTTTTCCAAAATGGTTTTCCACTCTTCCTCCACGCAAATGCGGGCATACTTAATCCAAATTCAAACCTTCCTCATCCCTAACTCATTAGCGCAGTTAGTATATACGCGTAAAACCTTAACAGGTAGTAATACGCGATTCTAGAAACAAAATAAAAACATAATACATTACTTGCAACTTGAAATTAACTTGAAATAAACTCCAAATCATCAGTAGCTACCTCACCTTGCATGCTGTGAATACTACACTTTGACCTAAATAAGATTCGAACTAGAGTTTCTCAGGTGTATTGGGTAAAAATCTGAAACTCAACGCTTCCGACCACGAAGTGTCTAATAGCCACATGTAGGCTATTATAATTAGACAAGCCGAGATTTTGCGAGGTGGTTTTTTTTTACGAACGTTTACTTATAAAATGATTATACAAACGTATGTTATGTCTATTGTAGCCATTTAAAAATAAAAATATTAACTTTAAATAAAATATTACTCTCACGAGGTCAAATACTTAGCTCAAGTTTGTTGATTTAAATGTGAATTAACTGTATAAAAAACTCTACCATTTGTGTATCCGTCCTCTTTATTTGCTTTTCGGTGACCTGGTGGTCTAGGGGTAAGGTGTCAGACTTCTATGCTGGCGGCCGGGGTTCGATCCTCGGTCCCGGCAAAGATTTATTTGATTACCAAACCCTTCCTTCACCTCTGACAAGACATCTTGTGAATGTGAGGAATGCCAGGCCTCCACCGTGGTTTGGATTCCACGTTAAACTGTAGGTCCTTCATTTCATCTCACAATCAACCTACCATTACACATTAGCGTAAGTGCGTATAACCCGAACGGGTAGTAAGACGCGGTGCTAGTAACAATAATAATAATAATAATAATAATTGTTGTTCCTCCTAAATGTGTTCACGCTATATCTCCACGTAAAGGCGCGGAAACGTCCTCTCATTTGCATCAACGACCATCCCGCCACCAGAAAATTAGACCAGATGAGGCCGATGCCCTAGCCCGCGTGTTCACCAGAAGTACACGATCTGTTGATGCTATTCCATCTCCAGGAGAACTCTAGCATCTCCCCCTTTAAAATTCATCCGTCTCATGTGTCTTTATAATGGTTGGTGAAAGTTAAAGGTAGCCGAAAGGGACTACTACTACTATTACATGGCTGAGGGGGATTCCCGCATCATATGACTCGATGAACACATGTTCACATGCGGGGGTGGCCTTGAGTTGGGGGAGCGGAGGTTTAAGTTAAGCGGGATTAATAATGGACCAAGTTGAACATGCGGGCAACACTAAAAGAAGACCACACAGCTCGTCTATAGAAACAATTTCCGATAGATTTCCACTAAAGGAAACACAACGAAGTTCGGGTCCAACAATAGAGTATAATTAGATACTCTGATCTGTGGTAAATTAAATTATTGAATCTTGTTAAATTACAGGTTGTACTACGGTTTTATAAGTCAGTAATATTTATGTAATTATTTTAGCCAAACAAATTAACTGAAATTTTATTTTTAAGTTTATAAGTAGCAACATTACGGCTATAACATTATTTTATATATATTTTAATTATCTGTATTTGGTCCCAATAATTTGTTAACGGTAACTAGTTCAAACACTTTTTCTACTTTTATAATTTAGTGAGATAAGTTTAATGGACTGTGGGTAGTTTTATTTGCTATTCGTATGTTAAGCAAAAAAAAACTGTACTTTTTTCTGCAAGCAGGCAATAAAAGCAATTATTATTATTATTATTATTAGCACCGCGTCTTACTACCCGTTCGGGTTATACGCACTTACGCTAATGTGTGATGGTAGGGTGATTGTGAGATGAAATGGAGGACCTACAGTTTAACGTGGAATCCGAACCACGGTGGAGGCCTGGCATTCCTCACATTCACAAGATGTCTTGTCAGAGGTGTAGGAAGGGTTTGGTAATCAAATAAATCTGTGCCGGGACCAAGGATTGAACTCCGGCCGCCAGCACAGAAAGCTTGACACCTTACACCTAGACCGCCAGGTCACCTACAGGAGGAACAAAAAACACATATTAGTACACCCGACTTGTATTCGAACCCCACATTCTTTGTCACCGGAAACTGGACTGTAGGAGTCCGATATTTAGTTCCTTTATCAACCGATGGGGGCGATTGTGATCTTAAGGGTGTTCAAGCGAACATTACATTATTTTTTTAACATTTTTGGGGGTGGGGGGGGGGCTGTAGGGAGGGGGAATGATGACCAGTTACGAACACTTTCTTGAGTAATAAACTTTTGTTAGATATAAATTGTTAGGAGACTGTTTTTAATATCTTCATTTTTATAAAAAAAACAGCTTCAACTTTTTTATTTGATGTCTATTGAGGTTGTACTAGTAAATCAATAAAATTTCAATAAAGGTGACAATATATTTGATATAATAATAAAGATATTAGAAAAGGTCCCTAAAATGTTTATTCCAAAACAAAAGTTCATTAATAGCGATATTACAGATAGTTTCCCAAAGAAAGAATACTGATAAACATAATTCTATACATGTTTGAACAATCTTAATCTTTCTTTGTCACTCTAGGTGGTTTTGGGGTAAAGTGCTCGCCTCAGAACTGGGTTGGTTCAAACTCAACCGAGGTCGATGAATTTCTATTAAGCGATAAAAATTCGCCGCACAATTTCCTTCAGAGACGAATTAATGCCTGAAGTCTCATATCGTTTCTGGCATGTAAAATAACTCTAAAAGGGATGTGAAAATACCTTTCCGCCAAAATTGGTAGGCCCTTTCTATCTCGCGCGTAGAAATTCAGTGTGGAAGGCAACCAGAAACCACCAAAATTCATGAGCTTCCCTAGTACATGGGATTTCTACCGGATGGAGTAGGTGGCACCAGCCAGCAGAAGAAGAAACTTGTTTTGTATGCAGTGACCGACGTATGTGTGATACTTTAGACAATACTAAATGAAGTCCCATCTTGTTTGATACTCAAAGTAAACAAATAAACGAGCGAGAGAAAGCCCCTTACGGCTGGCACAACAACCTTGCACAGTAGCTGAGTGTTTGAGGGGTGGGGGTGGGGTTCCTAAATTGTTATTAGGAGGGCTTCACCCAATCTTTCCCCCCGAAATGGTTCTAGAGAAGCCTCTGACACTAGGATACAGGTAACATACATGAACATTATATATATATATATACCCTTCTGACCGCTCAGATAAATTTATGTATGTAATTATCGGACTATACCTAATCCTTTCATCAATCTGAGTCCCCCGGATATTCAATTTAATTCAGTCTGCCTCTGCACTCACTTTACTTTAGTTCATTCACTCTCCCACAATACATGTTATCCAATTCTAACTGTATTTTCCCATTCACTCGTATGTTCTACAACACACTTTTATATTTCAAACAGTATTTATTTCACCACTACGTGTTTTTTTTTTTTTCAATTGCTCTTATCTTTCATTCTGTATTCGGGTCATCCTTCATACTAACTTCTTCTATAGACTCACTTTTTATTTTCTTCTGTTGTATCTTTTATTTGTATTTTTTTTACATTCTATTTCATAGACTTTATACTTTCTTTTTTCTTCTTCTATATACTTATTTTTTCTACGTTCTATTGTGTTTCTATCCTATTTCATTTTTCATTATTGGGGTTTAAAATGAAAAGTAATTGTTTCTTTCTTAATTTTATTTATTTGAATTATAGTGCAATTTCGAAACAGAGTACAGTAGCCCCATGACTTCTTTGGTGCTGACTGACAGCTCACAGCTGACGGCTTTGAAAAGTTACCATACAAAATTATGTATCCCTACGCCGGACCATATGATATACAAAAACACGTGTTTAGCAGCTGTCACTTCTGACAGTAAAAATTTAGGTATAGACCTAAATTTTGACTGTCATAATTCAGCTGTGAGCTGTCAGTCAGCACCAAAGAAGCCATGGGGCTACTGTACAAGTCTTAACAATTAAATACATATAACACCAGGAAGCTGTCATTAAAAGCTAGGAATTTTGAACATTTGGTTAGTAGAGCTAGCAAACACTACTTTATAAGCCCCAAAGGTGATCTAAATAAGGTTCTATGGAACTGTAGTTCGCCTCTTTACTTTCTCACATGCAAAGACGAGCCTATCATTATTTTCTTCTTAGGTGACCTGGCGGTCTAGAGGTAAGGTGTCAGACTTCTGACCTGGCGGCCGGGGTTCAATCCCCGGTCCCGGCACAGATTTATCTGATTATCAAACCCTTCCTTCACCTCTGACAAGACATCTTGTGAAATGTGTGGAATGCCAGGCCTCCACCGTGGTTCGGATTCCACGTTAAACTGTAGGTCTTTCATTTCATCTAACTACCACCCTACCATTACACATTAGCGTAAGTGCGTACAACCCGAACGGGTAGTAAGACGCGGTGCTAATAATAATATTTTCTTCTTCTTTTAAGATCTTTAGCTTACAGATATCTAGTTTTATTTCTTTCTCTATCACTTTATTTTGTTGAATGAAGAAATGTTTAATTGGATCACTTTATTTAATTTTGATTTAGGTATTTGAACTATGGAGTGAATTTTCTAAACGCACAAGTTACGTGGGTACAAGACTTACATACAAACTAACTCAACTTAGGTCAATATGTATAACATTACACCTCATACCCACTTCGGTGGTCGCATGAACTAAGGCGTCACTCTCGTAATCAAGTGGCTTGCCAACGACGAGAAGATCAGGGTTCCGAATCCCAGTTGGCTGTGCATTTGGTGTTTTTCCTAAAGAGTTCCTCACTCACCTTTGACGTAAATGCTGGTACACTTCTAAATTCAACCTTCCTCATCTTTAACACACTAGAGTAAGGAGATATGTGGATAACCCCGAACGGGTAGTAATACGTGGGGTACAATAAAACAAAAACAATATATTTTATATACCACCCGTAACCGAACCAGGGTCATATAGACGTTGTTTGACCATAATAACCACCGAAACACGGAAATTTGCTGATAACTCTATTTGCAATAATTGTTGGGTTTATTCAAACAATCTTATATAATATTTACTAGCTCTAACTTAACCTGCTTTCGTAACTATATTTCAGCTAAATGAAACTGTAAACCATTATTACAATATACAAAAAGAACTCCTCATAATGTGGTGTAGATGGTTTTTTTATCCGAAAAAGTTTGTATTTAACCGTCTACAGTGGTCGAATGCTCTTAAAGGCGTCACCCTCACAATAGGCCGGACTGTCAGCGATGGGGTATTCGGTTCTCAAATCCAGGTCACCTGTACTGAGGGTATTTAAATTTTGACTGGAAGCTTCTATTTTAACAGTAAGGAAAGTTACTAGATCTATTTTCACATATTTTCCCGTCAGGTTATGTGACCTGAAGCTGTAACGTTTGATAAATATCATCAATATAAACTTATAAAGTAGGCCTGACTGATCTTATCAATGTTGGCTGCCAAAAATAATTTTTATTATCAAAAAAGCCCATTACTGTGGACATTGTCCGTTACCATAAAAGCGGCTATTGGCGCCATAACTACAGATATAAAATTAAACCTATTAAAAGAATTTAAAAAAATATATGAATTCCAGAAAAATTTAAACTGCGTGGTAGAGTGATTTGAACAAGAAACAATTTACATACAACCGAGAGTGTAATTGACTAAAGATGAAAGCCTAAAACCGTTTTACATTCGGCGAACAGCTTATTTTTCGCGTCTATTCGAGTTCAGGGGCTCTTTCTTCCCTCACCAATGGCAAGGTCATGACGTTCATAAATGAAGGGGGGTTGTTACATGATCAAATATAATTAGGTTTTATTATCGTATTCAAAATCGACTTAAGAAATATATGAATGTATAAAACCAACTCAAGTCTCTATTTAGGAGATTAAAACAATGGCGTCAAATATTTAATTAAGATATACTTACACTGTCTAGTCAAATATTAAGTTGTAGAGATAAAGCTTTTTAATTAAAAACCAACATAAAACATATATAATCCCAGTAAAAACTTGGTTGACGTATATAATGGGATTTTTTAAAATTTTAATGTGTTAGTGTAAGCGTGCTTGTTATTAGCGACCTGCTCTAATAAAACACAATGAGTGTAGGGAAGTCCAGACTAATGCAAGGAAATTTGATTGAGAAGAAGATCAAAATGGGAATGGATTTTATTAAATAGTCTCGTACTTTTTAAAAAACGAGGATTTTTTTTCACTGCGTCTTAAGTACCCGGATGGGCTATACTCATACATTAATTACGTTAATGGTCTAGAGCGAGGAAGGTAGACTTATATGAAATACACCTACATTTGCGTAGAGGGAGAGTGGGAAACAATTTATAATAAATCACCCTCAATGCATCTGACAGGGCTTCGAACGCCCATATCCGCGTCAACAGAAGTCCAGTCCAACACGAGAAGGACGCGTGAGACCATTTGTCAACCGATGCGGTTAAGGGTTGATTACCTACTTGATATCTTGGGATAGGTACCAGGAAAGTATTTAAAAGAAATGCAGCCTCATTAGCGTGATAAGTGCGTAAGTAAGTGATAGCGTGACAAGCCTATGCTAATAAATCATATGTAGAATTCCATTCCCTCAGTGCATCAGGCTGAGATTCGAAACCCGATCTTCCCGTTTCAGTTTATTGAAAACCTTATGCCGGATTCACACATGAAGCTACGCTATACTATATTTTAAGATTGCTAGCCAAGTATTCAAACGAACACGTTCACACATCACACTATGCTGTGCTATGTATGCTATACCGTGCTAAGCTACGCTATGCGAGCGAATTCGTGGACCGGGCGATTTTTACATCTCACTCGTGCTACGTTTTGTACTGCGCATGCGCACAACGGACAGACCCACAAAAAGCCATGTTGTCTTGAAGACTTCAAATACTCTAGTAAACCTTCCAAAGTATAGCGTAGTAAAGCTCACTGTGTTTAACACACGAGAAAAATGTCGCACAGCAAATCGTAGCGTAGTATAGCATAGCGTAACTTTATGTGTGAATCCAGCATTTATCCGCTTCGCTGGCCGCATGGTCTAAAGCGCTACTTTTGCAATAGACGGATTGCTGATGACAGAGAGAATGGTTTAAATTAATTCGGGTGAACTTAGGGTGGTGTTTTAAAATGGTTTTTCAATCTCCTTTCACGCGAATGTGAGTATACTTTATCTAAATACAACCTTCATCTCTAACGCATTAGAGTTATAGTACATAATCAGATCATATCAGAATAGATAGTAAAATGCGTTACTAAAAAAAAGCTATTTTAAATGTGGAATAGGGTGCTAAATCTCTCAACACACACGGTAACTGTTGATAGGGAGGTGGGGGCTTGACTCTCGGATGGATGAATTGGGGGGTGATTTTTCATAGGTCGTTTTCCACAGTTTTTTTCACCTCCTACCTGTAAATTTACAAACACTAAGGGTGGTTTTCCACATGTGGTTTTTTCGATGTGGCGCTTTTGTTAAGGTAAAGTGGGTGCATTTCCTCTCACTCAAACCTTCTCATCCCTTACGCTTCCGTTAATAACCCTTATCGTAAAAGTACAGCCAATAAAAATACTTTTAGCAGTACTTAGCGCAATTTGTATTTCCATAAAACCCGCCTCGGTGGCGTAGTTGGCTAACGCGCTAGTCGTGTTGAGCTCGACCGCCGAGGACGGGGAGATCGAGGTTCGAATCTCGGTCGGGTGAACTGGGGGGGGTTTTTCCTAAATGGTTTTCCACTCTCCCTCCACGCAAATGCGGGTTCACTTCCTCTAATTCAACCTTCCCAATTCCTAATCCATTAGCGTAATTAGTACTTAAAAAAGCGTATAACCCGAACGGGTAGTAAGACGCGGTGCTAATATTATTATTATTATTATTTCCATAACTTGACGAGTCGTTCTCACTGAATATTGCAATGCAATTAATATACATGGCGTTTAGAAAAAAATAATCATGGAGTATGATTCGCTCTTTACAGCCTCACAAGAGAGGAAAACCTGTTTTAACTTCTCACGCTTTCAAGGTTAACTACCGGTGTGGTCATAAGGTTAAAATATCTGCACACGAATAACGTTTTAGAGCCTCTAGGAATACGTGTAGTGAACTAAATATTTATAGTAGGGTTTTGGTGAAAAGAAACTTTCAGAAACCCCCCATACCCCCAAAAAAAAATTGCCTTAAATTTTTTTTTTATCACAGCATCTCCTCCAAGCTATACGTATTCACACTAATCAAATAGGGGTGAGCAATTTATGATTAAGAGGAAATGTAGACTCTTTTGTGTGTAGGGAAAAAACCCATACCCATGGGTGGATCCGAACCCCAACCTACTTATTTATGGCCAACCAGATGAGAATGGCGGCTTGGTTCCTGTAGTAAAATGGTCAAAATTAACATCGGCAAAGCACGTGGCTTAGCGTGTGAATATCTGAGAGTATTGTTATTTATTTACGGTATTTAACGTGCTCTTTCCGAACTGCCTGATTATAATAGCTTATGACTTACAAACTCACTTATCTCTAAAAGGGATACAACATCCAGCCCCTAGCCGTTAATTCATCACTGTCTTAGGGGAAGCCCACATTTTACCAACTATAAACATTCGACGATGTCACGAATTGAACCTGGGACCTTTAGCTCAGTAAACAGATACGCTACAGAATGATCTAAGGTGCCGGGCATTTGAAAAGAGATCTAGAAAGTTTTTAACTATTAGATGAGGCTCTTCACACGGCGGTATGACTAGATATTCCTCGTTGCTATGGGGAAAATGGCACTTAAGAGTTGATGTTCAAGGTGAACACAACAGATCTGTTAATGTAATACAGTCCAATTTTCATTGGAAGAAGCTTTTAGTAAATATTAACATAATTTTTACAGCTAAAATTTATTAAAATAACATGACTTGCTTTAAGAATATACTAACATAGATTTAGTAGTTTTTATAGTTGTAAGATGAGGTCTTTATAATGAAAAGTGAACTTCATTTTGTTGGCATCGCAATTCATCTTAAGTCGGACTTCGGTGGTCTTGGGATTAAGTGCGCCTTAGAACCCGATTCTCCTAGGTTCAAAACCAACCGAGGTCGACGGATTTTTCTTGAGCGATAAAAATCCGCAGCACAACTTCATTCGGAGGGGAAGTAAAGACGTCTATCTTATGTCAATTTTAGCATTTATAACCCTTGAAGTTATGTGAAAATATCTTCCCCAGCAAAATTGGCATGTTTGTTTGCTCTTGCTCATAGAAATTCTCGTGTGCTGATATAATCAGTCGGTTCATAAAGTGCACGTTAAATACCTCAAACATTTAAAAATAAAAATTGATCTCAGTATTTAAAGTGTACTTTATCAACACGAGACTAAATGAGCATAAGATTAAAAAAACAACAATTTTTCCCCCACCTCATTATACTAGCTATGCATTTTAACTATGCTAGTGAGGAACTTTATAAGGTAGGCAGAATGTAGATAAAATGTACCCTAACTTGCGTGCAGGGAGAGTGGGAAGCCATTTAGGTAACAAACCTCAGCACAGGAGTCTATGTGCCAACCAATGTGGGTGCAAACTATTTTAATCTAGTAGACTAAGTAGAGCAGCACTTAGCACTAAACCCAATCTACCTAAACTCAATCAACTATTTTTTATCTAGTTACAGCACCCGCACACACATTACTATTATATTTTTGCTACCACTTACCTAAGTTGTTTCTTATCTCAAATATTTGCATAAATATGATAAAAATAGGATATTTATGAACATGTAAAGTACCGTAAAAATAATTTTCATGAGAAAATAAGAATCACTTTTTTGTTTATAATACTAAAAAGTGCCTAGCAATACGAATTTTAATCAAAATAGTTTATTTTTCTCCATTTGCCCTTATACCTTATACCCTAAATTTTAAGATTATATATCTAATTCCAAACATTTCTCGGTAGAACCTTATTAAAATCCTAAATACAAAATTTTAGGCTGATAGGTAAAATGGTTTCTTCTTTAGGTCGAGATTAATACCTCTTCGTGAAAACCACTTTTTCTTTTTCAGGAATCATGAAACATCAACATTTATAAAAATATTGAGTTTTCTTTTCTTTTGCGATCACAATACTTCTCTCTCTCTCTTTCTCTCTCTGTGAGGGGTCGAAAGAAAGTAAAAAGTGTTTTCTAATTTTAAAAATTATTTTAATTTAAAAATAAATAAAAGTAGAAGTAGGTAAGTAGGTCTAACTATAATTTTCTAATTTCTCTATTAATAATACTTTTCATTTCGCATCTGTGGCCACGTGGACAAAAGTGTCAGTCTCGTCTTGTTTGGTTTGTCCAGGACGGGGTTCGGATTTTGGTCGGGTGCACTGGGATGGTGTTTATCTAGATTGTTTTTCACACTCTCCACTCAAATGCGGGTACGATTCTTTTAAATTTTATTCTCCTCTTCCCGTACCTCATTAGTGTAAATGCGGATGGTTAGTAAATATAAAAAAAATCCCTATATATTTTACTCATTTAATTCCTTTATAGGTTATAAGTGATTACCCGCCTCGGTAGCGTAGTTAGCTAACGCGCTAGTCGTGTTGAGCTAGACTTGCTGAGGACGGGGAGATCGAGGTTCGAATCTCGGTAGGGTGAACGGGGGGGGGGGNCTGGGGGGCGGGGGGATGGACCTAAATGGTTTTCCACTCTCCCTTCGCGCAAATGCGGGCTCACTTCCTCTAATTCAACCTTCCCAATTCCTAACCCATTAGCTTAATTAGTACTTAAAGCGTATAAACCGAACGGGTAATAAGACGAGGTGCTAAATGATATAAGTGATTAATCGGTATAATAAGGTAATCTTAGTACAACACAGATACGATTACAGTTCGATTAATTTGTCAGACCAAATTTAATAGTAATGTATATTTTACAAACATCGGGATTCAAAAACGAGGTTTATTACCAACTGAGCCTAAGTCCTTTAATATCTACTATTAAGGCTCATTGAGGAGTCGTAAGACACTGGTTTTGTTCCAGTTAAAGGCCTAGCTATAAATGTGTGTGTTAATCCATTTATTATTTTAGTCAATTCCAGACTATGTGCCAGTTTTATAATAAGACCTAGCACGCCTCGATACTAAATACAAGACCACGCCCACCTAGACCAGAATGGAATGGGCCAGAGTCATATGTGAACCTCAGTCATTCAATTCGAGTTAAGGTGTCGTCTTGTCTCTAGAATCGAGCCGCATTTGAGGCGTGCTAAATCTGATTATAAAACTGGCACTTTGTCTTAAATCACACCAATGTGCTAGGCCAAGTAACATTTTATTTCATATGCGCTTGTGATTTTTTTCCCCCTCATCGCATCTTACTACCCGTCCGGGCTTAACGCCTATGGGCTAGGGATAAGAAAGGTGGAAATTAGAGAAAGTATACCTGAATTAGAGTGTAGGAATAGTGAGACACCATTTAGGAAAAAGTTCACCCTAAGCCACTCAGCCGGGATTCAAATCCCCACTGGCCAGTCAGAGTATATGAGCCAGAAATTTATTCCGTGATCCGAGTGTGTTGTTTTGAAAAGCTAGCATTTTATCTCTAGATAAAATATTTTTGGAAACATAAAGCTGTTTGCTTTCTTCTATTGAATTAATCGGGCTAGCTGGTCAGTCTTCTTTGTGAAAGGTGCTACCTCGTTGAGCAAAATACCCCCCCAGGGTGATCAAGGCTTTCATCCAATCAGGTGTGGAGTCTGAACACACAAGTGTATAGTCCTTGAATCTGCAGGTCGTTGCCCCGCTTCATTCTGAAGTAGTGGTGTTTCAATTCTGTGGTCTGTCAGAGTAACTCCTTGTACATGGATTAACGAGGGAGAGAATTGATGGTCCAGAACTAGAAATGATATAAGAACTGTCGTGGCTCCTTAAGGAACAAAGGGAGCAAATATATTGTGTGTGTGGAGCTAAAACTAGAAGACTAGAGCCAGTGAAAATATATGGGAGTAAATCTAAAAAAATATTAAAAGTAATTATTTAAAAGATCGAAATGGCAATAAAAATAAATCCTTATCATTTTAAATTATTTATGAATTGAATTTCATAAAGTAGTTAATCTATTAGAATTTATTCAAAAATTAAATACTCGCCTCGGTGGCGTAGTTGGCAAACGCGCTTGTCGTGTTGAGCTCGACTGCTGAGGACGGGAAGATCGAGGTTCGAATCTCGGTCGGGTGAACTGGGGGAGGTTTTTCCCAAATGGTTTTCCACTCTCCCTCCACGCAAATTCGGGTTCACTTCCTCTAATTCAACCTTCCCAATCCCTAATCCATTAGAGTAATTAGTACTTAAAGCGTATAACTCGAACGGGTAGTAAGACACGGTGCTAATAATAATAATAATTAAGTGACGTAAGGAACTTCTTTAAACTCGAAACAGACATGTTTTTGCCCATACAACCTTTTAGCGGTCTGGCCTAACTTAGTTTTATAACAAACACAATTGCAAATCCCCAGGCTGTTAAATCAACCGTTTAAGGAAAGGAAACATGGTGGTAAACGGTGTTATGTTATATGTTAGCCACCATTGTGGTTTAGGAAACAATTCACCTTTAATCGATACAGTTTGGGTACAACAGTAGTGCTCAATATTTTCCTATTTTTCTCCGTTTATTAATTATAATAAATGAGCGAATGTTAGTGAATTGTTACCGGCAGATACATATTTTTTTAACACCACGTCTTACAACCCGTTTGGGCTATACGCTTATATACTAATTACGCTAATGGTTTTAGGAAAAATCAGAATCCCCAGCTAACAGTGATTTTAACTATTTAAGCTAAAAGAACACGACAAAAATTGAACTTTAAAAATAAAAATGTACCGGTATTATGCTAGTAAAAGGATGTGGTAACTATAATGTAAAAAAATGCAACATTCCCGTGCATCTGGTCGATGATCGAATTCCCTTCTCCCGGTTCAGAGCTTAGTTACTAAACCAGTGAGGATAACCTGGCAAGTTTCACCCCTAATTGTTAAAAGCCATTCCACTCGTGTTATATACTAGCTAAAGTATCCGGCGCTGTCCGGGAGGAATACATTATTATTATTAGCACCGCGTCTTACTACCCGTTCGGGTTATACACACTTACATTAATGTGTAATGGTAGGGTGATTGTGAGATGAAATGGAGGACCTAAAGTTTAACGTGGAATCCGAACCACGGTGGAGGCCTGGCAATTCCTCACATTCACAAGATGTCTTGTCAGAGGTGAAGGAAGGGTTTGATAATCATATATGTCTGTGCCGGGACCGAGGATTGAACCCCGACCGTACTAGTTAAAGTATCCGGCGCTGTCCGGGAGGAATACAAATATTGCTTTGCTTCTGACACGATTTTTCTGAGTAATTAAAGAGATCTGATACAAATTTTAAAATGTCGCCCTTGAGGCAACACATCAGACCTTTGCGTGCGGTTGATATCGCACTAAGTGTTAGGATACAAAAGAAATATTCATTTTATTAATATTGCTTTGCTTGAGATCTGGTTTTTAATTGATTAAAAAATGTAATCAAAACTTTAAAATTCAAGTTTCGAGGCGCACATGTAGATGAACACGGGCTATTATTCTTTAAAATTTCAGACCTCTGTGTGCTGTAGATATTGCTCATTGCGCGTGACAGATAAACAACCTCTTCATTTTATTAATATTGCTTTCCTTCCAACCAGTTTTAAATTGATTGAGAAAATCTAATCAAAATTTAAAAATCTAGGCTTAGTGGAACATATTTTTATGCACAGGATGGGTTCATAATTTAAAAAATGTCCGACTTCTGCGTTTAGTAGATATCGCGCGATCCTCATGCCATGCTAGATAAACAAATTAATCATTTTATTTCAATAATAATAATAATAATAAGACTGTATGTAAGACTTGGAAAGTAGTTTCCAAGTTTCGTTTGTCTATGACTTGTGGTCACAAGGACGTGAATGTAAAGGGGTCAAAGCGCGTGTAAACGCGAGGTATTCGTCGCAATTACTTCACATGTTATTTGATGTATGTGGAAGTAGTCCACAAGTCTCATTACAAGGAATGAAGTGGTGCTTTCCACTTCAACTTGAAGATTAGAATGTGTACCTGGTATAAACACGTTCGATTAGTTTTATGTCTCCAATATTACTAGAATTGGAGTCCAATTGTCATGAGAGGGGCCTGTAAGAAAATACAAATACTTTTTTTGGGTCAACATTGAAGAATTTCATTATACTATTAATATTATCGATAAAAAGGTGACAGTTGCACATCACATTACTTAACGTATTAATGAGAGAAAGTAGATATAGTAACTTTTCCATCTATAAGATAAGGCTCTTCCAATTAAAATAGTACTGTACTTGTACGGTCAATATGTATTTTATGAAGATGGGTTTATGTCAGCATATTACTTTCTAACAAACGTATAGAAAATATAAAAAATAAATATACGTATATCACCGTATTTATCTTAACAGCTGTAAACATTTGCACAACAGAGTATAAACATATACTAGAATTTTGAGTTTAAAAAATTAAGAACTTTTTTTTTGCAATCAGCATTGAACAAATTTTACAATACAACTAGTACTAATATATACTGCCTGTCTGGTATACATCATTCGTAGCTCAGTAGTGGTAAGACTAGTCAGTACTATCGTACCGTTGCCCAGGGGACGCTCGAATGTACTAATCGTACTTCCTTTCCATGGAGGCTCTTTCCATGTCCCGATGAGAGGATATGAAGTGATGATGCTAGTATGTGGAACAAGTGGAAATACTTAAACCTAACTTAGGCCTAACTAACTAAACCCTGGTGACCGTTGAGGTAATTCCCCTTTCGGGAAAAAACCCAAAAGACCAATCGGGAATCGAACCCTCGACAACTAGGCTAGTAGTCAGGTGCTCTGACCACTATACCATGGGGTTGGCTATAATTAATACTATAAAAGCATATAAAGATATCTGGTGACTTATGTCTTCCTATGAGAATTGGATTGTGGATAGGTCTTATGCATTATTATTATTATTATTATTATTATTATTATTATTATTATTATTATTATAAGCACCGCGTCTTACTACCCGTTCGGGTTATACGCACTTACGCTAATGTGTAATGGTAGGGTGATTGTGAGATGAAATGAAGGACCTACAGTTTAACGTGGAATCGGAACCACGGTGGAGGCCTGGCATTCCCCACATTCACAAGATGTGTTTTCAGAGGTGAAGGAAGGGTTTGGTAATCAGATAAATCTGTGCCGGGACCGAGGATTGAACCCCGGCCGCCAGCACAGAAATCTGACACCTTACCCCTAGACCGCCAGGTCACCTCGATTGCTATTAAAATTCCTGTTTTTAAACTTTAATGCTAATACCGAAATTTAATCCCTCCCTGTCTTTTTTTTCTCCAAATTCAGAAATGCTCAAAATTGACCTACATTAAAATATAAATGGTACGACACAATCGTATGTACCTTCTCGAACAGTCTTTTTTTCACCTGAAACTAAAAAAAAAATCTGTGAACAATGAACTACCTTTAAATTAATCTTTCGCCAAGAAACAAGTTTTCATTGTTATTTAATATTTCAAACATTCTCTAGGTATCTATTATGAACAAAATCTTTTTAATTATGTTTAGAAATTAGTCGAGTTCAAACTATTCCTATTTTTAGAGCTTGAATTAAAATTCCAACTCCCCCTCAAGGTATGATCCTATAATATAACGAAATAATGTTTAAGTTCGGGATAACATTAAACGCCAATATCTATCATAATCTCACGACATACAATTTTCACGATTTATATATGTTCTTTATTTGCAAAATTGAATAATATAAAGATATTAAAGGTAGCACAGTTTATAATATATAAGTAAGAATCTATCTAATATTTCATAGAATACTTTGAGCGTGTCTGTTTACTGAGTTGAGAGACCTGGGTTCGATTCCCGGGTTGGCTGAAACATCTATAATTGGTGAAATATGGGTTTCCTCTTTCACAGTGATGAATTAATAGCCGGAGGCTGGATGTTGTGTCTGTTCTAAATGTAAAAACAAAGTTGTGTGCTTACATAATCAGTCGGTTCAGAAAGTTCACATTAAATACTCTAAATAAAGAAATAAATTATTAAAATCTTTGAGTACTTTGTCCAGGGTTAAATTCATACGGTCGGAAACAAAGGTGTAACTAAGGTTGATAAGGGTTGACTGCACCCAGGGCAAATGCAAAAATGGCGTCCCTTGTTTTTTTTTTTTTACTTGGCTGAGTTCTTATATTAGCACTCAAACTGGCTACTTCTTTAAAAAAAACGGCTACAAATGATAAAAACAAAATTAACTTTTGTTATTTAAAAAATGATACTTGTATTGTTGTATTGTATTATTGTTAATAAATTTGGTGCCCAGGACAATTTCCCCACCTACCTCACGCCACTCCCGGTAATTGATTAAATGGAGGTAAATATGTGTTTTTACACTAAATAAAAACAAAAAATAAATAACTATCCACTAGTTACACATGTCGAAGTAATTGATTTATTTTACGAGCCCATTTTCCACGTGATGTTTTTATGCCTGAACCAACAATAATAGTAAATAGGATATAATGTTTTCTTGATAGACTAGTTTACGTGTACACAGCACTTAATGGCACCGAGAAACTAAGGTTAACAACTGTGGAACTTTTAAGTAGCTGCTTCCAGGTTAATTTGATGTTGCTTGAAGCTGTAAGTGGTCTAATAATGGCTGTTGGTATCGCCAAAGGCAAACGAGAACTCTATTTACTCATTGAATAAAGGTTTCCCTTCTAATAAACTGAACTGGTACACAGTAAACCCAAATGAGAGTTTCGTTGACTGAGGTAGTTTTCTTCTAACTCAAAGGTTGTGGGCAGAAACACATTACTCACATCCAAGAACATTTTGAGATAATTGTGTTTTTTAACTGTGAAATCAGTTTCTTAATTATAAATCTAATTTTTATACACTTCGTTGAAATATGATTTTTAAGTGTGAATACAAAATCAATTTTAAGAAAAACTAAAAATGTACCATATTTAACTTAGTTGAAAAAGAAGTTTAATATATTAGTCTAACTATACAAAAACTAAATTAAAATGTATTTGGATTTTGAAATTAATATATACATTAATTATATTTACATCATTCATGATAGTATTAATATTAAATTATATAATTATAATTCTTTTATATTTCTATACTTGCATTTGAAAAAAACTTCAGGCCGAGTAGCCGGAGACAAAGTGTATCTCATATGTTATTTGACCAACCGTGTGACAAATATGATCGGGCGACAAAAACTGGCCATAGGGTTTCTGACCTTAAAAAACACGAGTTATAAATTCCTGTATTGACATAGTTGAGAGTAGCGATTTGGTCTCTTTCCACCCTTAAGGAAACTACCCTTAATTTTAGGGTTGGTTATCTAATTCCTTTTTTTTTTTCGGAGTAACCCCAAGGTACAGACTGACAGCCAGGTGGACAAATAGACGGCATTGTGAAAACAGATTTTTAGGGTTCGGGGAGTCATGAGGCGTTGACATCAATATAAATTTCGAGTTCAATTGTTTTGACGAAAGCAATACTTGCTCTACCTGTAAGGTAGCGAGAAAGTAAAAATAATGATATTGGGTCCTCAATGGTCATCACTTCGTATTAAAATGCTGACTTCCGGTTTAGAATTTTCGACATTTTACTATGGGTTGCACATATTATGGCTATTGCATTGCTATTAAATTCCTAATTTCTAAATTTTGACCAATAAAATTAATATTGACTATTAATCTAAAATGATAGAGATATATCATTGCTGTACAAAGATTTCCCCTAAGATGTTGAAAGAAAGAGAACATACACTTTTTGAGACACTTACTTATTTCTTACTCTATGGCGTTAGAGAATAATTGCGTTAAAACTTAGTAGTATCTATTTACAACTAAAGCTCTCAAAATTGTATCAATATATTTGCAAATATATAAAACATTTGGTTTTCATAAAAAAATATTTCATGTAAGCGTTTTTTATTTTTAATATTACTACAATTTTGCAATGTTAAGTTATCTAGATTTAGTGCGGAGATACGGCAATTTCCGCTTCTGTAAAGTACCCTAAATTCATTTTCACGAGAAAATTAAAATAGCCAGTTTATTTTTAATTTTAAGGAACGCCTAGATACAAATTTAAATCAAAATTGTTAAAGCTGATTTTGAGAAATTTGATTTTTTATCTTTTCGCTTTTTATTAAACTACTCATTTTGGGGTTAAAAAGACACAAATACAGACGGCATTGCAAAAACCACTTTTTAGGGTTCGAAGGATCATGAGATGTCGACATACATCAACATTTCGGGTTAGATTTTTTTTTTACGGTCGCAATAGGCCCTACCTCATCCCTAGTGATCGAAATGTTAAATAAAATATATATTTGCGTATAGCTTGAAATGTATTAGTTTTATAAAAATATTTTTCGAATAAAATATTTGAATTACAAATATAACTACATATTTTCAATGATAAGTAATTTCATATCTCAAATAATTTCGGCGGTATGTTTAAAAAATGTGAATTCACACATCAGATCGGAGCTCTTAAAGTCATATTTCCATAATACTGAGGGTAGCCATTTTGTTTGGAATATTTATATATGCTTTTAAATGAAATTTAATAAAAATCGTTAGAGCCGAATTGGAGAAAATCGACTTTTTATATTTTTACTCCTCAGTAAACTACCTTTAATTTTAGGGTTAGATATCCAATTCCAAACCCCTCCCCCCCAGGGAAACCCTATGAAAACCTTTAATGCAAAGTTTTATCCCGATCAGTAAAATAGTTTAGGCTCTAGTCGTAGGTACAGACAGACAAAGAGACAGAAAGACAGACGGAAACTCAAAAATAACTTTTTAGGATTCGGGGGGGTCATGAAACATCTAGATTCATCAAAATTTTGATTTTGATTTTTTGACAATCACAATACTTTCTCTACCTGTAATATAACGATAAAATCTAAAATTATATTTTCATTCTAACCATACATTTTCTATTACCAATTAACTGAGTTACATTGTTAAGAATTTCAACATAACAATATTTACCAACCTATTTTTTATACATAAATACATCTTTTACAGCCGTTTAATTTTACAAAATCATCGTTGGTCATCTCTCTGCACTTAACAAATATGATAACATTGTTTTTATCTTTTTATTTATTTGAAATATTTAATGTGCACTTGCTGAGCCGACTGAAAATAGCGCAAGACTTATAAACTAAATAAATCTATAACAGTCACTACATACAACCCCTGGCCAGTTATTCATCACTGTGAAAGTGGAAAACCACATCTCACCAATTATTAATTTTTCGGTCATGCAAGGAATCAAACCCGGCTATTATGATTCTGACACTACGCGTGGTTTTTAATCAAGCGGTAATAAGGCGTCATTCTCACAATAGACTCGACTGCCGATAAGAAGATAACTGTTCAAATACCAGTCGGGAGTACTGAATATTTTCAGGTGTTTTACACTCTCCCTATATGTAAATTCGGGTACAATTCCTCTAAATTCAATTTTCTTTAACGCATTAGAGTAATTAGTTCATGATATGCGTAAAACTAAAACTGATAATGAGAGGTGGTTACAAAAAAAATAGTTCTAAATATTAAATAAGTGTTTTAGCAAATTCTAGATAAGTAAAAAAACCAAATTGAAACAAGATAAGGAGGGTGAATAGTAAGTAAGTGCACCAGAATTTTACTGGAGGTAAGTTAAGGAAGAAGAATTGTATAGAAATGCACTAGTGAATATCTATAAAGAACCGCACTAGCGTCCACTTTGACACCCATAAGGAAGAGGATTAACTAACAATAAGAAAAGTGAAGGGAAATAGTATATTAGTCCATTCGTTTTAACGGGCAAGGGCTTCACGCGCCTGGAGAGCTGAAAAACCCCAAAGAATATTTTGTGGATCGAAAAAATAGAGATAATATAAGCAATTTTGCAAAAAAAAAAATCTATAATATTTACTGGACTATTTGTGAATTTTGGATAATAAATGCGCGCTTTTAATATCACGCCTTAACATAAAGTATTTCTCATCACGCAACTACTCTCTTTGAATCATGGGGTTGAATAATGACTGCATTTCCCCCCATAAAGGTCATGGTATTATGTTACAAAACCAATTAAATGACTAAACACCTCAATTTTACGAAAAATGTATTTTCATTCCTCGATACTTAAATCTAAGCTTCTTAAAAAATTGGGAGTTTCTCCCGGAAAATACGGTGAATTTTGTAGTAAAAAACCCCGTTGTCTACACAAACAGAGATGTTTAATCGTTTAATTTATAGGGTAAATATTAAGAGGATAGTTAGTGAGTGCACTCTCATTAGCACATGGAGGGGGCGATAAAACTACAGCGATAAACGATGTATGTCCGAATACACCCAGCCGAGATTCGAACCTTACTAGCTGGCCAGTCTTCTGGGATCCGTTGCCTTCGTTCTAGACGCGTTTTATCATAATATATATGAAAATTAAATAATCTTTTTTTCGATATTAAATTGAGACTAAAACTTGGCTACACACTGTGGATTTAGGAAATAAATAATGGGGATTTTAATATCACATGTGTATATATATTTTTATTTCTACATTTATAATCAAATTTCATATAAAATAACAATGTATATATTTACTCATCCATATGAATTGTTCACTGTTCACACAATATAACACACTGATTTATGTATTTATATCTCGCTTTTCCTTTTATATTATATATTTTATGGTTACCGTATTTTCAAAGGAACTAGTAGGTATTAATACAAAACGGTTATTTATTAAAGAGCTCCGCGAGTTCGTATACAATTTATGTTTACAAAAACCAAGTTTGAAATGATTTATTAATTGCCACATTGAGCTCTTTATACATTCAAAGTTATTTATTACAATAGAACGCATGTCTGTATAAATAGTTTAACCAACATTTTACTACAAATTAAAATCAATCTGTTTATTTTATGTTTTATTTGTACTATACATAACATTACTTCGGTCATATCGGGATGGACTAAAAATAATTTTTTAAATCCCTATAGTATTTAAATCCTTAACAGTTTTAAAAATAAATATAATTTTAAAATGTAGATATGTGGTGTAATTTTTGTGTGTTTTGACAATTTATTTGATAATATTTAAATATTATAATATTAAACAAATTTTGTTGTTTTAGTATGTTTCTTTGCCTAAAAATTATAAGGATTTTGTTTCAATTGACTTTGCTATGAGGTGGGGGAGGGGGGGCTTGTTATAAGCGAAAGAGACGTTGATATGTCAATATATTGTATATTATTGGTAAGGATCTTTTAAAATAATAATAATACTTTGATGACAAATTTAAAACTTAAACATTCTCTTACATTTAACAAAAATTTACAATTAAATAAATTTAAGTTGTTCTAGGTATTTATCTAAAAATAATTTCATCAAATTCAGTAATTACTCTTTTAAAAGAAGTACAAACTAAACCATGATAACTGATGTGTAAATAATTAAGTTATTTAATTTAATAGTTCATCAAACCTATCCGAAATATCATCAGAATGTTTTCAGTGGAAAGGGAATGTAAACAGTTACGAAGCATGCAAGACATATTTTATGAGAGCTTCATTAACATATAGATTGAGTAGTTTCTAGCACGTAGAGGAACCATATAACACGCCCTTGTGCTTCCTTTAATGTTCCCCTTCATTTCAAATATCAAAACCTTAAGAATATTCGATTGTAATAAGCCCTTTATTTTTCATCTCAAAAACATTTCTTTTCGTACCCAAAGAAAAATAAAATAAATATAATCATAGATGTAGCATGGAAAATAAGTTAACATAAATCCCTTGAGTTCATAAAATATATTTTGCACTGGGGCGTATTCATGTTTAATTTAATGTTCATTCCGTTTGACTTAACTCTAGGCCTCTTCAATAAAACCAGGAAAGGAAATATGAGAATCCTTCGTCATTATGTGCAGGGAGATGTTAAACTGTCCCACAGAGCAATGATAGGCCAATCGACGTTTGTGTGCCTTTCTGATTGGCTTTGACAAATAAACTCTACAGTTAGAAGTATCGAAAGTTAGCTTACCCTCATTTGGAGATAGGTATTTTACAAATTGTATTTTAGTAAATTTTGATATTATAAGACACATTTATTTAAGTAGAACACATTTTCAACATTACAATATTAGTCAATTAACTAATTAATATTACCTAATAGGAGCCAATGTTCGTGGGTTCACACCCAGCCGAGGTTGACGGATATTTCTTGAGTGAAAACAATCTGTAGCACCACTTATTTCGCAAAGGAAGTAAATCCGTCGGTCCCAAATCGACTGCTGAAGATGTTGAGATCGGGGTCTGATTCCGGTTGGGTGCACTGAGTTTTTTCTTCACAAAATGATTTTTCACTCTCATTTCACGCAAATGCGGGTGCACTTCATCTCAATTAAACCTTCCTAATCTTTAAGCCATTAGTTTAATTAGTACATAGACGTATAATCCGAACGAGTAGTAAGACGTGGTGCTTAAAAAATCACTAAAAAATACAGGTACTTGCTGTCACAATCCTGTGTGTGAATTAGCCTTGGACTTGGTAAACACACTGGTATCACAGTAATGTATGAGTGAATCAACCTTAATACTGTGTGAACTTCGGTACTAGTGACATAATAAGGTGTTCTAACAGATTGTTTAGCTCTCATGGCTGGTTATATTTCTTGAATATCATCTTAAGAAACACATAAAAACATGGACATAAAAAAAAAAGTGGTAATTAAATTTGACAAGTTTGAGAATAGCTTCAACTTTACTTGTTTCTAACAAAGTTCTAACATCAAAGTTCTCTTTTGTGGTTTTTAAAAGGAATCCATCACGATACACTTAAATCGATATTGGCATGACGTTCACTCAACCTAAGAGTTGTCTAGGGGAGAGCTTTCATGTTATGTTACATTAAGTTAAGTGCACCACGTAATCCTTCCAGCCAATCACGTTGTGAGTAACGTAAACAAGGCTGTTTAGTATTTTACTTAATTATTTATAGTTCGTTTAAACCTGGGATGTTTATATTTCTATATCGCCTCAGTGGCTTCACTCTAGTCTTAGACTGCTCTGCTGATGACTGAGAGATCGGGGTTCGAATCTCGGTTGGATCTACTGAGCGTGGTTTTCCATGAATGGTTTCACACTCTCTCCTTCCACGCGAGTGTGGGTAGATTACCTCCAAAATCATTCCTTCCTCATCCTTTCACCATTATAATAATTATCATATAAGCGTCCAACCTGATCAGTTTGTAAGTAATACCCGCTGATAAAAAAATATATCGACATACTGGAATTTGTGTTCACATGTTATAAGTTGTGCACGCTCACAATTGATTACTTGGGGAAAAAGAGGCTGAGGCTTCGAATCTCTACCGGGTACATTGAGGGCGATTTCTTACTGTGGTTTTATCATTCTCTCTACTAGCTTTAGTGAGGGGGGGTATTTCTTCTAAGTTACCCTCTACCTTTGATTGTGCCATAACCCGCATCGATGGGTACGTGGACCTAAATTGTACATCTTTTATGGTCTGGTTTGCAGGTAATAAGTAAGTCGAGGTTTGAATCCCGACTAGGGTACTGAAAACGTTTTTTTTCCCCTGAATGTTTTTCCGTTCACTCTCCGTAAATATGCCGGTATATTCCCTTTAAATTCTTACCCTCATCATTTCCATCTTATTAATGTAAATATTCGAATAGTATGTATGGACAATAAGACGCGATGCATATAAAACACACGACAAAGCTGTTAACGACCCGTTGTTAAGCCTACTAATTTAAAATATTAATATAATAATATTTAGCACCACGTCTTACTACCCGTTCGGGTTATACGCTTTAAGTACTAATTACTCTAATGGATTAGGACTTGGGAAGGTTGAATTAGAGGAAGTGAACCCGCATTTGCGTGGAGGGAGAGTGGAAAACCATTTAGGAAAAACCACCCCCAGTTCACCCGACCGAGATTCGAACCTCGATCTCCCCGTCCCCAGCAGTCGAGCTTCAACACGACAAGCGCGTTAGCCAACTACGCCACCGAGACGGGTTACTAATTTAAAAACATCTCTAACAAGATCACTTTGGGAGTAATATATTTTTATCACCGCGTCTCACTAACGGTTCGGGTTGAACGTATATTAACTAAATATTACCTGCTTACGTGGCCGCATCGTCTAAGGCGTAACTCTTCTGTTAGACAATACTGCCGATGACAGGGGAACTGGGTTTAGAATCTCTGTCGGGTGTAATGAGGGGTGGTTTTTCCAAACAGGGTTTTACGCTCTCCATCCACGAAAATGCAGGTACACTTTCTCTAAAGTTCAACCTTCCTCATCCATAACTTATTAGCGTAATAAGTACATATGCTATAATACACACTATGAGAAAGTGTATGCGATTGTGTCCTACCGTGTTTTTTTGGGGGTGAGGGGGATTTACTCTTTTGGTGAGACTATAAAATATATAATTTATGATAAACCTCTAAACATGAATTTACTATTAATGTGTGTGATTTTGGGTACTTACCTATCGTGATTAATGTGTTAAACAAACTTGTTCATATCCCTTTACACCAATGCACACAGATAATATTTGCACTATTATTAAATTGCGCTCATAAAATATTATCAAGAGACGTTGCTGCTTGTTCTACGTGAGCAAGCAACGCGAAAACACAAATTCATTCAGTTTTGTTCTCCCTAAGTTAAATTCACTTGATTATCTGAATTGTCGATGTTGAAATTTCCAAACCTTAAACCAATAATATCTCCACTACCACAAAATGAGGTGAATGAAACTTATTTTGATTCAAATAACGATGATAGAAACAGGTGTCCAATATCGAATCACCGGGTTCAGCGACTGAATGGTCTAGGGTGTCACTCACGTATTAAAATGGCCTGTTGAAGACTTTGAGATTGGGGTTCGAATACCGGTTGGGTTTACTGAAAATGTTTTTTTCCTAAATAGTTTCTCACTCTCCTTCTGCGCAATTACGGGTGTATTGCCTCTAAAATGCTTCCTTCTTCTTTCTTACCCCATTATAGTAATTATCATATATATTCTTGTAACCTTAACAAGAAGTTAGACGCGGTACTGTCCAGTTTGTTAGTGACGGGCAGGTCAAGCGTTGAATCCCTCCTGAGTGTATTGAACTGTATTTTCCTCAATTGTTTTTAACCCTCCCTATGAGTAAATGCTGGTACATATTATCCAAGGTTCCACTTTCCTCATCTTTATCCCATCAGTATAAACATTTTGATATTTCGGACGATTATAAAGAAGTGGTGTATAAATAAAAATATTTTTTTACCGTTTATTTTTTTTAACACAAGTTGATGATTTGTAGAGCTAGCAAAATAAAAATTAATACATCAAAAAGAATATAATAGATTACGTAAATATAAGTAATTAAATCCTTCAATCGATTAAAATACTCCATGGCGTCAGACGGTGATCGAGCTATACTGACCTAGAGGCCGCTATATGTTGGTGAAGATAGCGCCGACTTTTGCGGAAAGAGGGTGTCATGTGGTCAGCAGAAAGAACCCTTCGGCCATTATTCTCAGTTTTATAAACCGGAGCCACGGTTACTTCTTTATTCAAGTAGCTCCTAATTATTTCCTCACGAGGCTAAGTTGACTCCGTGCCAGATTGTCTTCCAAATACCCCATCAGCACAATTTTACTCCGTATATCCCTAATGGTCTGTAAGGAGTAGTGGGATAAAAAAAACTGTAGAACAATATACATAGTTTATTTTGATTCAAACTCTCTGCAGTTTATACAATGCGATTTATACATCTTACTACGTCTGAGCCAGGTGCGAAATGAAGGTAAGTGGTGGCCGTTAGGAGTTTGTGAAGTCCCTTATTTCAATTCGAAACTACCTCGAATCGAATATTTAAAATATTATCGAAACCTAATCAAATTTTGAATATTTTTTTGTTTGTTTTATGCTTGAAAAAATAATATGGTTAGTTATAAAACTTCTCAGTAAAATGGCTTGGAAAAAATGTTACTGCACAGTTATTAATTGTAACATTTAGTTTTATTTTGATAAATCAAGCTATCACAATTTACTTATTTAATAACTATAGATTTTTTCCATACTAAATTGGATTTGTAATGTAAATAACAGCTCACATTGACAATAATTGACTAAAATATTTTATCTCTCAAGTTTTTTATTGGTGAATCTTCGTAATTGTTGAAGCTGGATTTTTTTTTTTTTTAATATTCAAAACTGACAGTTCCCGAAGCCAATGTTGAAGATTTGCACACCCCTAGTGGTCGTTAAACGAAATAATCTCGTTCTAGATGAGACCACGAGGCGTACTTAGGGATGACCGGATGACTATAGGATCCTGCCATATGTTGTAGTAACAAGGAATAGTAGTAGTCACACAAGCAAATCCTTCAAAAGGACCATTTTGATCCCTATTGATCCTTCTAACCCTCTCGGATTACGTGTGCTGGCCCACACACACCAACCTACACTTCGAGAGGGGAGGGGGGAGCGTCTGTATTTATTGGATAGGAAACTAGAGATAGCACCGGTTAATACGGGGAGAATTAAAATTGATATAAATTATCCCCCCGGTTTTGCTCCCCCCACCCATCCTCGTGCTTTTTTAGTGTTCATCTAACGCCAAGTATTGGATAAAAAAATCCCCCTTTCTTTTGTCTTTGTATTTTATCCAGGATTAACTCTCTCTTCACAAACTAATCAGTTTGAATGTTTTTTGAAATATTTGAAATGACTCGCAGAATTGTTAAGAATAAGGTCATCTGATAAAAAAATATCATAATGAAACAATGTTTTGATAGCCGCATGATCATTTTCACCGATGACTGGGTGATCGGGGTTCAAATCTTGGTCGGGAGACTTTTCCTAAATGGTTTTATCCTTTCACTCCACGCAAATGTGGGTAGGCCTACACTTCCTCTAAATCCAACCTTACTCATCCCTAATACATTATAAGTAAATAGGCATATAACCTAAACAAGTAGTAAGAATATTTTTTAAATACATTTCTTAGCCGATAATTTTTTTCTTAAGAATGTATTTAATACCATTAATGTTGATCTCGGCGGTCTTGGAGTAAAGTGATCGAGTCAGGACTCGGTGTTCGTGGGTTCAAACCAAGCCAAAGTTGGCGGATTTTTCTTGAGTGATATTGTTTTAAGTGTCATATATTCTTACTACCCACCCGGGCTATCCTCATATTTGCACTAATGAAGTAGAGTTAAGGAAGGTAGAATTGTAAGAAGATATACCAACATTTGTGTGGAAGGAGATTGGGAAAACATAAAGGAAAATAGGCCTTGGTACACCTGGCTAGGATTCGAACCTCAAACTTCACTTTGCGTGACAATTTATGGGTAGTATGAATAGCTAAAGAACTTTGATAATAAGCATAACCCGGACTTTGATGACTTCAAATGATGAAAAAATTACATCAAATTTACAAAAAAAAATAGCTAAAAATATTTAAAAAAAAACCTTGTAATAAATGTACAACTAAATCAAACACGAACTTTAAACATAGAAACGAAAAGTATACACGCAATGAAAATCCTTTAACAACTAAACTCTTGCATTCTGCTAATAATTATAACATTGATTTACAAATAAGTGCTTTAGAAGTAATAGCTGCCCCCTCCCAACACAACCCTGCCAGCTTAGTCGCAGTGTCTCACCAGGAATTCTATTTTACAACCATACAATCAGAGGATACAAAGCTCGCTGCCTACATACATTAGCTTCTCATCCTGGTATGTTGAATAAAATTATGTTTGAGTAGTATATTTATAAAATATTGATATTATTAAAAAATTATACTTATTTATCATACACGCACGCCTTAAGATGAATAAAAAATACCTAAACATGACTAAAAAAACCAAATCAAGAAATGATGACCTAAAATTCCAAAATGACAGTCACCAAAAAGTGACTATAAAATATTTTTTCCTACAATCAGGGGATCATGAGCATGGTTGGATCATTGTATTATCTTACTAATATTATTAATGCGAAAGTTTGTGTGTTTGGATGTTTGTTACTCCATTACCCCAAACTGCTGAACGGATTCGAATGAAACTTTGTACGTTGGTAGAGTATGTCCTGGAATAAAATATATGACCATTCCCAACCTTTGATTTTGAATAATAATGAATATATGATTATAATGTGATTGAAATGATATTTAAGAATTTGTGATTTAATATTTTGTAGTTAAAGTAAGTAGTAATTAGTGTGACATAGTTTCATACTGATAAATAATAAATATGATGTGATTTTAGCTATGTAGTTCGAAAATAATAATAATTTATTTATTTGTCTTACTAATTATGAAAGTAAAAATTTTAATTTATAATTGATGACTTAATTAATATATATTTCTTTTATTACAAAATATTTAAAAGTGAAAATTAAAATAAGGCAAAATTATTTACAGCTAGAACTGAGAAAAACTTATAGATATTTGAAAATAATAAAGTTTGATTTGTGACCAAAACAGTCTAGTTAAAAATTAAAAGATTTTATTAATTATTGCGTGCGAAGCCGCGACGGGTAAAACCTAGTGATGAATAAAAACAAAACATGTTATCAAATTCCTAGTCCTACTTTATTATTAATGTTGACATGCATAAGATAAAAGTAAATTATATAATTATGCCCACTATTATTTAAATATTCCTATATTGTCTTTGGTAAGAATTCTAAAATTTTATTTGTTTATTATAATTTAAATAAATATATGTACGTAGATTCGGTATACAATTTTTGATATTTTTAATATTACTACATTGCTATATAATAAAATACTCCATTACGTGAATATGAAATCGAGTTTACTGAAGACCGAGCGGCCGCAGCCGTTAGCGATGAGAATGCCAACATTTGCGGATAGAGGGTGTCATGTGGCCAGCACAACGAAACCAGCCTGTCGTTAATCTCAGTATTCTAGACAGGAGCTTCAACTTATTTATTAAAGTAGCTCCTCATTTGTCCTCACGAGACTGAGTTCGACCCCTTTATAGGCCCACTGCTTCACAGAAAATTTCTGGAAACGTTAGGGATCGAACCCGGGATTTCTAGATCTGTAGCCAGGAATTCTAACCATTAGACCAGAGAGATCCTTAGGCCCTAAAAACAATAGAGCTACGCATTTTTTTTGCCCTATTAACAAATTTCTCCAAGAATCGCATGTATTTTCTTAATGCAAGAGTTTTTTTTTATATTTGGGCTTTTTTTTTTTGCAATGCATACATGTTCTTATTTGTATTCAAAGGCATACGCCTTTCAGGATTCAACAAGATTGAGTGCATTAAGAAAAGAAAATGGGTTCTATGACGAACCCTGGATCCTTAATGTAAAAAAAGACTATTTGAAAGAGAAAAGTTCACAAAGTAAACAAGATTTTAGGATATTTGAGCGTTTTCCTTCCCTGCCGTTTCTATTCCTTTCAACGAGAAAATATCCCACTCCCATTACTTTACTCTTTACATATATCCTATATATACTGTCGCCGTGGAAATGGTTTAAGACATGCCTGCATTTTTTTTTTACCTAAGGAAATAGGACAGAATCCAAAAAACATATGTTACCACAACTTATTTACTTATGTCAGTTTTTTTTTAGTTTATCGGCACGCTTGAGTCCTGGGCTTTTGCTTTAGTCTAACTCTAAGGGGCAAATATCCAAGTTTCATTCCATAAACTTATATCTTAATTATCAAGAAACCCGTTTCGCAGCCAACTTAACTCTCGCAGCAGACTGGACCGCTGGTGACCGGCAGATCGGTGCTCGAATCCCAGTCAGGTGGATTTTTCTAAATAGTTTTTCACACGCTCTTTCTCTTCTCTTTCTCCGCGCAAATGTGGGTAAATTTGCTCTGAATTCAACCTTAAAACTATCGTATTTAATACACACACGCACTAAAAGCAAGAGAAACTATTTCGTAGCCAAATATTTTTGGGTTGCTTCGAGAATCGAAACCGATATCCCAATATTAATATTCTGGAAATTTAAAAATGACACCTGGACACGGAAATCGAACCCGGAACCTTTGGTTTTGTACGTCAATACTCTAAACACCGAGCTATCTAGTAATCGTACCGTGCCCAGCGTCATTCTTCATTCATATTTTAAGGCAGAGTCTATGATGGACGTGTGGAAATCGTCGGCTACAAATGTGTGGTTTTATTAAGATCACGAGATATCAGGTAACGCAGCCCCCTTCGACTCGGTAGTTGGATTATTTCTGCCACTTGTACAATTAATATAATTTTCAATTTTCAGAATATGATATCTAGATGAAGTAATCCTCACTAAAAGCATAAATAATAGCTTTTGCTATTTGATTCTCCAAAATGAATAGGTATGGTAAGATTCTGGTAGAAATAACCCTTTTTTTCCTAGTTAAAAAGGCCACTAAAAATACTTTCAAATATTTATACGTCTAGTTAAAAGGTTGCAAAATTAAAGATAGGCCTAATATATTTTTCAATGCTACAGTACTGTATTTCTATCCTTAAAACAGCCTAACACCCCCTAAGAGCAAGGTAAGCGTATGCACTATTATTTATTTTGCATCGCATTCTGACTATACGCTTATGTACTAATTACGCTAATGTGTTAGGATTGAGGAAGGTTGAGTTTAAAGCAAGTGTATCCGCACTTACGTGGAGAGAGATAGAGATAGAGAGAGAGAGAGAGAGAGAGAGAGAGAGAGAAATTCTCTTTGGGAAAAAATTATCCTTAGTATATTCGACCGGGATTTGAACCCCGATCTCTCTGTCATCGGCATTCAAGTCTATTGCGAGAGTGACGCCTTATGGCAGTGGCATTAAACCTTTTTTTATTCGTGTAACTCCAAATATAATTTCTCTTCAACTTTATGCCCTCAAGATGGTTGATGAGTAATGCAAGCTATACATACTCTATACTCTACATCTAAATAAATCTGACGCTCCCATATTGCATGTCCTTAGGTCTGCGTCTGGGTTTCTTGTGTATAACCCTAATAATGGCCCTAATTATTCACTTTTTATCATGAAATAATATATATTTAAATGGTATATATACTTATATACTATGTCATTAGAAACTCGAAAGTTGTCAATGCATCGCCCTAAGACGGGCTCTTAAAGTGCAGATTTAGGGAACGCGATTTAAGGCCAGTGTTTTTGCAGTTTTTATGCCAAACGAGATTTTAAAACAAACAAAATCAAATATTTCTCTAGTAGAAACAGAGAGTTTAATTTTCTCCACAAACAACAGTAATTCTTTAATATCTTTCATGAGCATATTAGGATTTAAGGTAAAAACTTTTTTTTTTGCACCATGTCTTACTACCCGTTCGGTTTGTAAGCTTTAAAATATTTTTTGCGAAGCGAAAGGCTATCATAAAATCAATACCATGACACACTTGACAGATATTCAACAAATGTTGAGATTACTATGGTGTCAGCCTGCAACCGAGCCATATCGACCGAGTAGCTGCCTTCTGTTGGAGATAATAGTGACCAACTTTTGCGGATAGAGGGTGTCATGTGGTCAGCACAATGAACCCCTAGTCTGTTCATCTCAGTTTTATAGACCTGAGCCGCTACTCTTTTTCTTTCTCTCCCCCCCCC
>CABEEJ010000127.1:144150-261066 GCA_901482245.1 Timema douglasi
CTCTCTCTCTCTCTCTCTCTCTCTCTCTCTCTCTCTCTCTCTCTCTCTCTCTACACACACTCAAAGGCGGATACAGTTAATCTAAATTCAAATTTACTCATCATGAACGCACTAATCTAATTAGTACGTATGCGTATAAGCTGAACGTGTAGTGAGATTTTTTTTATAGACCTTCCTCCATAAAACTTTGTTTCAAAGAGTATACGAGGTTATTTTTTCCCGTCCCAGATTTTGAAAACTACTCTATAGTAAATTACCCCCCTCCCCCACCACCACCAAATCCTCTCATCCGTCACGCACGCCGCGCGTAATAACTACGAATCGATGGTTCGAGAGTTTGATATATCCCCAAGTGCAGAGAAAATAGCGCCAGTTAAGCTTGTGCTCTTTCTTTTGTTCATGTAGGTTCACGGCGTAAGATATATAAAATAATGGAACAGGTGAAGGAGGTGATGTTGACATATTGGCTATATCGATCTCTTACGGAACATCTCATCTTTGAACTAGTTTTCAAATAAGAGAACTCCTCAACAGAACAACGTTACAAACACCAACTTAGTTAGACTACGACCCCCAGGAGGTCGGTTCGGTTTGATTGACCGGTATGAACCCCAGCTGGGTGCATTTGACGTGTTCCCTTCTCCCTTCCCCACTCCTTCCCAACGAAAGCATCCCCTCCCAGGGTGAAAGCAACTGTATTTACTCTTTATTAGCCCTTGTATCAAGCTTATCAATGAGGATCCAACCACCTTAGTTCAGTCGGTAGCGTGTCTGCCTGCCCCGGGTTCGATTCCTGGTATGGATGAATAATCTATCATTAATAAAATATGGGTTTCCCCTTTCGCAGTGATGAATTAACGGGCGAGTGCTGGGTGTTGTGTCTGTTCTAGATTAAAGTTAGTTTATAGGTCGTGTGATAGTATAATAGGTCGGTTTAGAAAGTGCACGTTAAATACCTAAAATAAATGAGAATAATAATAACACCCTCATCGGTCGTCGAAGGGTCTAAAGCGCTACTCTCATGTTGGTTTGGGTTTCCGACGACTGGAATATTGGCGTTAGGATTATACTTATTAAAAAAAAAAATCGTTTCCCATTTCTCCTTCACGCAAATGAAGATACATTCTCTCTAAAATACTACTTACACCTTCCCAATTTGACTGGCTTAATTCATATATGCGTATAGCCTGAACGTCTATTGAAACGCGATGAAAAATAAAATAAATACAACATTATAAGAAAATCAATTTTACAAATGATTTAACCAAATACATTTAGTTTTGTAGTTATTATTATTATTTTATTAGTACCGCGTCTTACTACCCGTTCGGGCTATACGCCCATGTACTAATTATATTAATGGGTTAGGGATTAAGAAGGCTTAATTTAAAGGAAATGCACCCACATTCGCGTGGAAGAAGATTGGAAAACCATTTAAGAAAACCACTTCAGTGCACCCGACCTGGATCGAACCAAGATCTCCCCGTCGTTGGCAGTCTAGTTCAACACAAGAGTAGCGCGTTAGATCAGGCGACCACTGAAGCGGGTTTTTAGTAAAACTAATTAAAAACATATATCTAATAACCAGAAAATGAATTAAAAAGTAAACTACAAACCTTAGAAAATAAGACGAGAAAGTTTAGTTTCAAGTGAATTTATAATTTTAAAATAAATCTTTATCTTAGAAAAAAAAACCTCTTAAATTGGCCAGTAGAGATCGAACTCCATCCTCCTAATCAAAGTCCAGCAAATATCTGTACAAAATATTCTTATCGATTACTGTAAAAATAAGTTGCACTTTAAAACTCAACGCATTCGGTATTTTTAAAGCCGGTTATTTAAAATTATTTATGATGTTGTTTTGAAAAAATGTTATTTATAGTCCGTTATTAAACTAAAGGGTAGATAAATAGCTTAGATTAAATTTACTCTGCGCTAGGGTGGAGAGAGAATGGTGAAAGCGCAGCGAAATTAGTGTGGGAAATTAAATTTCAAGGAATACAGCTGACATTCGAATCCTGGGCTCTTCCCCGTAAATGGTAACCACTGCGGTTAAATATTGTGTTAAAAACTAAACCCTAAAAATGTGTTTCGGTTTTTGTTTTATGCGTTTTCATTGTCCTATTGTTGAAGAAATATACCAAAGCTTATTTATATGGAGGGTGAGGAAAAACACACACCCAGTCGGGCATAGATTTAAATATTCATAATTTTATTTCATCTCTGCCTGTGCGAAACTTTTAAATTTTAAATTCGAATCGAGTTAAGATTCGTTTTAGTTCGAAATTCAAAATCTTAGTATTTAAAACATTCGAATCTTTCAAATATATCCCATATTTGGCTTCGGAAAAATATAATTTGACTCTCAAGGTCAAACTTTCGAATAACTAAAACTTTGTATAGATAATTGCATTTCAGGTAACTCGTTCGGTCATAATTACATTTCATTTCAATTCAAAACGATTTATTATTAAATAGGGGCCTATGCTATTCTGATCTTATTAGGAACATTTGAATTATAAAACGTCCGATTCGGATTCGATTAGAATTTTTTTTTAAATGACTCTGGATCAATTCGAATTATTAATCAATGAATCAGATTAGATTAGAAATTGCAAAACCTTGTGTTTACACAGTATCACTATTATAAATTAGTTTAGTTATTTGAATGTTATGCACGTAATTTTATGACAAATGACGCACTGCATTAAGACATTTAATAAACTAAAATGAAACAAAGCTTGCACACGCTACCACTTTTGTAGTTTAAATGTATTGACCACATCTCTGTTTTTAGTTCGACTTTGTACCACTCTCTTCGACTGTCGATTGTGTTTTCATGTTTTACCGAATCCTTAAAGCAACCTAGAAAAAATAAAGCAGGAGTGTTTTTCTTCAAGATCGAATCGGATCCTTTTACAACTTTGTTTTTCTTCCACCCAACCTTTTTTTTTTTTACGTTTCTTTCTTTCTATTTTATCCGATTTCTTGCCATGATGTCCAAACAAAACCATTGCTTTCATAGAGTCTGAAAGTACGGAAGTTTGAATCTCAATGCCGAAAATTAATGGTTATGTAAAATAGCTTTATTATGGATTGGAAATTAAAATTCAATTTTATTTGCCATTTTAAAAAGACTCGCCCAAAGTGGTGTAAGATAAAATATGGAATTTGTAAATGGAATAGTTTTTTAGTTCATCATCCAAATTTATGTATAGGTTCGGTTGTTTACGTTTAAGGTGATCAATATTGGTTTAAGTTAGTTTGTAGGTTGTGTGGTGAGATAGCTCTGTGATATATTGTGGTTAAGCTTATCATGGGGTTTATAAACGGTATTTATTATAAGAAGGGGTGTGGGAATAGTCCAGTTTTCACTTCGATTTGAGTTAGAGTGAAAATATTGGTTTTCTTTTTTAGTTCAAGTATTTAAACTATGAGAATATTTGTACTAGTAATATTTCAAGTTGAATTTTTGTAATAGATACAAGCATAAATCATAATTACAAAAATTTATTTTTAGCCATTTTATATGAAACTAGCTTTTACCCGTCGCGGCTTCGCCCGCAATAATTGATAACATCTTTTAATTTTTAACTAAACTGTTTTAGTCATAAATAAAACTTTATTTTTTCAAATATCTATGCGTTTTTCTCAGTTCTAGCTGTAAATAATTTTTCTGTATTTTAATTTTAATTTTTAAATATTTCGTAATAAAAGAAATGTATATTATTTAAGTTATCAATTATAATTTTTTTTAATGCTACCTTCATTATTAGTAAGAAGAATAAATAAATGAAATAATATTATTTTTGAACTACAAAGCTAGAATCACATCATATCTATTATTTATTAGTATGCAATTACGTCATACTAATTACGATTTACTTTAATTACAAAATATTAAATCACAAATTCTTAAATAACATAATTTCAATCACATTATAATCATATATTTATTATTATTTAAAATCAAAAGTTGGAAATAGTCATATGTTATTCCAGGACATACTCTACCAACGTACAAAGTTTCATTCGAATCCGTTCAGCAGTTTTGGCGTGATTTAGTAACAAACATCCAAACACACAAACCTTCGTATATATAATATTAGTAAGATAATATCTTGAAATTGAATCAACTAAACTTGCATTTTTCATTTTAAAAAAACAACTAAAATTTCTAGTACTCACATTTTCGAGTTTTGAAAAAATATCTTTGAATCTAGTTCGAGCAGCTACTAAAACTACTAGAATCTGAATTTTCGAATAATCACGCACTCCTAATTATAAGCGATAAGTTTAGGTTAGACAAAATGCACCTACCATCCAAGTTAGAGAAGGACGGAAAAAACCCAATGAGAATAACATGCGGTAAAACCTCATCAGTGCGCTCGTTCAGGATTCAAACCCAGACTCTCTCACCAACAGTAAATAAGTAGAATGAAAGTATAACGCCCTGTAACTATTTGAACACCCCTCTTGTTTATATATTCCTTATTATTACTGAATAAAAAGGAAAGTTTTCTAAAGGAAACTATTTGGTAAATTTGCTTTGATTAATTTTCCATGCAGGATATCATATAAAGTCTGTTCACCGTAGGAATTGTTTTCTGAAAGGCCTTTTTCCCTACCAGAAATCTATTATATAGTAAAATATTGGTAGTAAAAAGACCTTTCAGAGAGTAATTCCTAACGTGAATGGAATATAGTTATTTTTTTAAATTTAAAATTGATCTACAAAAGAGTCACGTTTTCTCTCTGGACAGTAACACTTTCTATATATTTGCTAACACACATAAAAAAACTGATTCAGTTTTATTTGTTCGTTGTAAGGGTACAAGAAAATACTGTAATGACGTATAAGATAACCAAAGAATGGTCAGTTGTGTTAGCGCTATCAACTAAACATGATGTCATGACCTAAGAAAGGAAGTTGGCTATGACCCGGTCATACACTTTCCTTTTTATGGCGTCCAACGCGCTGATTCAGAAATTAGTTAATTTTAGAAAAAACACCCCCAGTTTGTTTATAGTGAAAATATAGTAATACTACGCGTATCTTAAAATGTTTTAATTGCAGTCTGATCACAATAGGAATTATATCATCCAAAATTATTAAAAATATATTTAATACATTTTCTAAAATCTGTTAATCACTACATATTTTCTTATTCTGATCAGCACGCGACTTATAAACTAAAATCTGGAACAGACACAGTTTCCAGTTGTCGGTAGTTTAATTCATCGCCGTGAAGAGGAGAAATACACATTTCACTAGTTATAAATAAAGGTTTTGGTCATGTCGAGAATCGAGCCCGGGACCATTAGAAAAGTAGGCAGACGCGCTAACGATTGAATTAAGATGTTGTACCTCAATAAAATAAACTCTTATGTTTTTATCTCTCTGCTTTGTTAAATTACCACTGAAAATAACCCCTGAAAATATCTGCATATTATTTATCAGTAATCTATAAATTTGACCAAACCTAACAGCTAACATAGGTGTTGGTTGATCATTTATTAATATAATGCTAGGCCTCCACCGTGGTTCGGATTCCACGTTAAACTGTAGGTCCTCCATTTCATCTCACAATCACCCTACCATTACACATTAAGCGTAAGTACGTATAACCCGAACGGGTAGTAAGAAGCGGTGCTAATAATAATAATTTATTAATATATATTACGTGGCCATAATGAAACCCTCTGAAGGAATAGGGTAATGGTCACCACTCCTAAAACTGATCTGAAAGCCCAGGGTCTATTCCCGATCATGTGCACTGCAGGTTGATTTTTTTACGTTGTGGTGGATAATGATACACCACCCGCATTCAGCCGATTTTCGTTTCCATAAATTAAATAGCCTAAGTCGTAAAAACACTGGCGATAAATTTAACTAGTAAAGTAAACTTTATACCTTTAAAATAAATAATACTTACAAATAAAATGTAAACATATATAAAATAAAGATTTAAATTGAATATCCGCAGTTATGTCTTAGAAACTATTTGATTTACACGTTTGTGTGGGAATAAAAGACTAAAGTATAGTTTTATCAAATTGTTTTCATCTTGAATGCATTGATATTTAAATTAATAACTGTACACAGTGGCAAAATTCCCACCGAACTAAAAAATATATTATGCTCAGTCCAATTTTCATAGAAATAAACTAACTGTCGGCTAGAAAATCTACTAAATCTACTTTCACGTATACATACGTCAAGTCATGTGATTTGAAGTTAGCACTTTTGATAAATATTATCCCTCCCTTTAAAATAAACCCTATTTATTATTAATATATTAAAATGTTATCAATGTTATCAATGTTGACAGGAAAAAAAAAATATTTTCTAAAAATTTATTTGTAATGTTCATTTCCAAGCCATTTTCAAAAGCTTATTGATATTGTAAAAGGGCGTTAATTTAAGTAGGCTACGTAGGCAGAAAAATGACTTAGAAACAGAGTAAACATGAAGCTATCTCTTTCTACCCTGTATACTTTAAGCCAAGTCAATCTAGGAATCTATTGCGTAAAAGATTTATTGGAAACTTCTCGAGGATGTCTAAACAAAACGCCTTCTCCTCTGTTAATTTAAAACAATGTGTGCAGGTAGCTCGTCGAATTCATGTTACGTCGCAATACTTTTCCTTGAACTGACCATTAATTATTATGTAGTATCCATACATGAGTTGGTACGACTTCACTCGTGATTTTACATACAGAACAGGCTAGTTTTATATTGTGACGCGAGATATCTCTTCGCCTGAGGTGTGATTTGCTACAACGCGTCAGCCGCGAATATAGATGTTTTCCTACAGAGTGACTGACGCGTTTGAAATACCATAAAATATCGCAGACGATACATTTTTTTGGCCATTAAATGGATGGTTATTAATATTAATAAAATTGAGCAATTGTTGAAAACAGCAATTAAAAACTGTTTACAAGTTTACTATTAGTTCGTAAAATGACATAAATATTTTTGTAAGTACAACTTTAGGATTAGTTTATTCATACTAATGTTTAAAGAATATTTTATTATGAATATTTTATTTTATAGTAACAAGTAAAATAGAATGCAAAATGTCACACGAATTCATAGCCGCGTGAGCAATCACGTCTCTACTGCTTCCAGAGGAGTGCTCGCGTCTGATGCTATCGGTTATGGTGTGACATGCGCGCCAGCCGCGGGCTACCAAAGCGACATAATTTAAAAACACAAATACAAGGAGTAGATCGCGTCTGACGCGTTGTAGCAAATCACACCTTAAGTAGTGGTCGACAACTCAATGATTTCATCTGGACTGCAAAAGATTTAGCAAACAAACAATTGTGTTCATAAAAATTAGACTAATAACTAATTACTCCGTACTATGATTATTATAAAATTGTCTTTCTTACTCGTTATTTTTTTTTCCAAACTGTTTTTAAAATCATACAGCTCGCAATATAAAAAAAACGAGTCCTGTCTTAGCAAAATGTGAGTCCTGTCTTAACAAAATGTGAATGTATATTAATGAATCAATAAAATAACACTAATGGCTTTACTTCTTCTCTGCTTAAGATTCATCCGTTTCTTATCTCGGTAGATAAGTAAATTACAGTTTGAGACATCAATTATTATTAGCACCGCGTCATACTACCCGTTCGGTTTATACGCACTTACGCTAATGTGTAATGGTAGGTGATTGTGAGATGAAATGAAGGACCTACAGTTTAACGTGGGATCCGAACCACGGCGGAGGCCTGGCATTCCCCACATTCACAAGTTGTGAGCACCATGTTCTACTGCCCGTTTGGGTTGTACGCATATGCACCAATTACATTAATGTTTTAGGAACGATTAGGGCTGAATTGAGATAAATTGTACCCGAATTCGCGTGGAGGTAGAGTGGAAATTATTTAAGAAACATCCCTCAACCCAGTACATCCTACCGGAAATTGTACGCCGAGCTCCCTCTAGTCTATTGCGAAAGTGACGCCTTAAACCATCCGGCCACCGAAGCAGATTTTAACTTTTTTTTTTAAAGAAGTATATGAATCTTTACGACAACCTCTCTTTTAAGCAGAGAAAAAAGGAGTGCAATTTATCTTGGCGAGTGTCATAGGGGATATTGTTAGAAAAATAAAGGAAGTGAGGGTAACCAGTCTGAAAGCTCGGTGCTCATTATTTAAGGACATTTCTGGCGGGCTATGTTCCCCTGCAGTCGCGCGATGTAACCAGAACGAGTCAGTCGCGAAGTCCAAACATGGCCGAGTCAGGAGGGACCGCTTGAACCTTTCTTTACATCTAAACTGATTGTTGTGTGAAATTTGTTTAGTAATAATAATATTAATTAGTATTAACTTGGATTGGGTGTTTATCATTTCTAAGAAATACTCCATCCAATTTTTAACTACCTGCTTTGGTGGCCACATGGTCCAAGGCGTTATCCTTGTAATATACTGTACTGTTAATGACAGGTAGATCGAGGTTCTAGTCCTGGTTCGAGCGTATTGAGATATTTTTACTAAATTATTTTTCACTCTCCCTCCACGCAAATGTGGGTATACTTCCTTAAATTCAACCGTTCTCGTCTCTAACTCATTAGCTTAACTAGTATATATGCTTATAACCTGAACAGGTAGTAACACACCGTGCTAAAAACATTATAATCATAAGACACCGAAAATATAATTAATTATTTGGAACCCGCCTCAGTGGCGTAGTTGGCTAACGCGCTTGTCGTGTTGAACTCGACTGCTGAGGACGGGGAGATTGAGGTTCGAATCTCGGTTGGGTGAACTGGGGGTGGTTTTTCCTAAATGGTTTTCCACTCTCCCTCCACGCAAATGTGGGCTCACTTACTCTAATTCAACCTTCCCAATTCCTAATCCATTAAAGTAATTAGTACTTAAAGCGTATAACCCGAACGGGTAGTAAGACGCGGTGCTAAATATTATTATTATTATTTGGAAACAATTAAAAAAAACTAACATGTTATGGATAATCTTAACACACAATAAGACACGTCGTAACATAAAAAAGTACATAAAAAATTATATGTTTTATTTTGTAATGGTGAACCCTGACAATGTAAGCTTAAATTTTGGCTAATGTTACTAAATAAGGAATATATTGCCTTATAAATATAGTAAAATGTTTTTTTATAAATAAGTTTTAAATTATTAAATATTTTAAACTCGTTATTTAAAAATGAGTTTATAGTATATTATATACCTTTTAGACACCAGAACGACATACAGACATGCAGAGAGATTTAAGATTAAAAAAAAATCCTAATCAGATTCACTTAAAGCGTTTAATGAATTCATTTAAAAGTGATTAGATTGATTCCTTCCACAATAACAATATTTTTCAATATTAATACGTAAGTTTTTAACTATACCCATCTATCTTTATATAATTTGATAAGCCCGTTTCCGAATATAGTAGCTACGAAGAAACGACTCAATATATTTTGACAAAGACCTCTCATTTTAAACATTAGGGGTCCAGGATTTCAGGAAAAATAGTAGTTTCCATCAAATTCTGATTTTCACAGAGAATTTTAAGCTTTTAATTCTTTGTTTACATCACCATGGAAACCATAATTTGTGCATGGTTAAAAATAATATCTCGATTCTTACTTGAGTGGTTTGGTGTAACGAATAGAGAGCTGGGAGTTGGGTTATTTTAAAGTTCTCATCGCGACGTGAAGGGGGGGAATATGAGTTTTGATTCAAATTAAACACCTGAAGCTAAAACAAATCCATATAAAGTGGTTAGTCTTTGACGAGTAAACTTGTAACTAGAAAGTCGAGTGAGGGCTTATTGTATAAATATTTTCTCAATTAAAAGTATAAAATACGTTTTAGTGCAATATCTACAGCCATCGATGCAACGATCCACTAGTTTAGATATATTTGGCTTAGCGTCTATTAGCAGCTCTCTTTTAGATTAAGTTTATTTGTAAAACTTGTAACATTATACAAGTGTGCATTTAATATCCTCATAATCTCCTTCTTTTCCCTCCAATACATGTGTTGCAACAACGATGGTGTGGTTTACTCTTGTGCGTACATCAATATCACAAACACCTGCTTTAACCGTTTTATTGTCATTGCAGATGTTTCCGAAGTAAATTCTGTAACGTCCCAGTTTTCATATGACGCATTCCGAATGCTTTTGACACATGTTCATGTAGCACAAAGGGGGTGTAGCCCATTAAATTTATAATATTGGTCTGACTGGTTGAATAAGCAAAACGTTTATTTGGACGTTTTTTTTTTATATTCGCCCAACTTGAGCGGAATATCCGCATATTATTTACACTAATGGAATCTGTATTACGAATACATAATTTCGAATGAATGTATCTGAATTTGCTTTAAAAAAGAAGGATAAACACTTTTTTTCTCTTCTCAAGTCAGCAACTCGTAGGTTGGTTTGATGTGATTTCTGCTATTCATCCGGAGCTGGCCAAGCACTCAACCCTTCGGTTGGTTAGTGATGCCTGCGACATCTGGTATTAATTCCATCCATGTATTTGGAGAGTTAAGGAAGTGTGGGGGTTCCCCGTTGCCTTCCACGCTGAATTTCTTTGAGTGAGAGTGAAAGAGCTTATAAATATTATCCGCAATTGTATTTCCACGTACCTTCCAGGGTTCTTTTACATGCCACAATCGACACGTGACCGATGGCCTTACTTCCGCTCTGAAGGAAGTTGTGCAACTAATTTGTTTCAATCTATCTCTCAAGAATAATCCTTTAACCTCGGCTGGGTTTTAACCCACTAACATAGGTTTCTGAGGCGAGCAATTTCACCCCAAGACCACCGACGTTGATATGCAATGCATTTATAGATAACGGGAATTCAAACCCCGACCTCCTGTCTTGGACAAACCAGACACTTAAATCCATGTGCCCACCTATGAGTGCTAATGTATCTACTAGTATGATAACCGACTATGTGGTTTAATGCGTCGAGCTCGCAATACATTGATTCTTTGGTGATGATGTTCATGATCTCGTCCAGTGCACTGCGTGTATTTTTTACCTGTGGTTTAGCACTTTGTTTTTCCCCATAAAATGTCCGCTTTGATGTGGGTGTTTTCGACTACTAGTTGTCTTACTAACCCCTTATAACAGATGAAAAAATTACGGCCCATCACGTATTTTTCTGCAGCCTACAAGCTTTAATAATATATATAAAGTGTTAAACATACCATAACTAAAAAAAATATTCTTATGTAAGAATATACAATAATTTATAAAAAAAAACACAAAGATGAACATTTATAAGAAGTTTTAAGAATATCAAATATTGCTTTTCTATACCTGACAACAAAAGAAATTATGAAAGAGATGAAAAAATTGCATTCGTATCATTAAGTTTTGTTCTATTGGAGAATCACTCATAGTCTGGAGGATTAAGTAAATATTTTAACTGAGTGTATTTTGTAGGAAAAAGCATGAAACCTGTAAAGAGTGCTATTTATAGCTAATTAGTAATTTTATGCGTTGCAGCCATGGGCAGAATGTACTTTGAGCCGCCATATTGAAACAATGGCGGCCCAATTCGGTTTTCCCCTTTTACCCTTTGACTGGTTGATCTATTTTTTTTTCTTTTTGTTTTAAAATTATTATTCAGATAACACTTTTTAGTCATTACAAAATAATCTCCAAACCTTAAGGTTTCCGCACAACTATCAAAAACCTTTAACCGTGCTACATTCTGTCGTCGAAGCTCCATCTTATTTGTTCAAGCACTTATCAAAATGGCTACCAGAACTCTATTTTTTTTGGTCCTTTCTCTGGTGAAAGAGAACGTGGTCTAATGTCACAATTTTTTTCAGTTTTAATGACATAAAAATATTTATTGACCATAATAAATCTAATATTGCTTTAATATGTTAAGTATAATTTTCCACACATAGTAATCTCAAGGTTATTTAATATTTGCTATGGGTTTTGCTAATTTAACCAGAATATTTTCTTATGTTTCGATGTTCCTGACAAATATTCGAAAACTACTGCGATTACAATATGAAGAAAATTTCACTAAACGTATCTACGAAAGAAATATTTTATTTATTTTGGCCTACAATTTTTTTTGATCACAAAAATTTAGAGAACCTTCTGAAGTTCCTCAGTGGCTAAAGGCTTATCGCTCAAGATGCTCCCCTTTGACCCTCTTGGCCAAAACAGGGAAAGCCTTTATCTCCCTGTCTCTGTTAAAGAAAAAAAAAGAAAGGATTGTGCAATCACTTACAATTCTCGATAAAATTGTCTGGGACGTCGAGTCCCAGTTGCCATGGCAACTGTCAGACGTAAGAAGTAAATACGACCCGAGGCATGACACCCCCCCGTAAACAGTTTCTCAACTTTTTTACGTTTCTTTCTAACAAAAAAACTTTAACCTTTTACTCATATACATACATAAATCCTACACACATACGCACACACACATATATATATATTTTCATATACATACATACATACATACATACATTTATACACACACACAGCTAATCATGCCGTTCTCTCACGGGGTAGGTAAGAAACTGCATATAGCTCAATAAACAACAACCCCGTACTTAATTCATCCTTATTAACTTTCTTCAAACTTTCTTATCCTTGTATATTCCCTTAGTTTCAACAACATCCATACATCGAGTCATACATCCTCTTTTACTCTTAAAACTCTAAATGTGCCTTTTTTTTCACACATACATCTACAACATTTAGCCACGTTTTACGTGCTCTTATTCGCTTCCCAAAAAAACAAAACAATCTCTTCACCGGTTCTTCCCTCGCACTTAACTTTGTTTTTTACCCTCGCACTTTTCATAATGTATTCCTTTTTCCGAGTTTTCTTCTTTTCCAGCTTAGATTCATTCACTAAGCTACATAGAGGAGTGGTTTACAAGAGTGTGCTGCGAAGCTACCAGTTCGGGTTGTACGAAAATATGTTAAGAGATGATGAATGTTAAATTTAGAGGAAGTACACACGGGTTTTTGCGCCAAATAAGGAAGTGAAATCATTTAGTTAAAATTACTTTTAATTAAGCCAGACTGAAATTTGAGCTCTGATCTCCTCGTTATCTGCAGTACAGTCTATTGCGAAAGTGACACCTTAAGGTCCGTGTACACTCTAGAGTAAATTCTATATATACTTGTTTCACTCTAGCGAGACTGCTCTGCTGATGCGTTTACACTGAATCAAAATTTGCTCTATGTAGAGTGAAGCTGGTCTCCTCCTAGAGTAAATATGCAATATCAATCTAGGTTCCGTTTACACTGTATATCACTCTCAGTCTAGCGCTAGGCACAATATTTAGCTATGACACAAGCAAGAAGCGTTGCTGCAGCTGTTGTAATTTTTTGGTCGAAAAAGAAGAAATGGCATTCAAAAAAGAATTTATGGGTAAAAAAAAAATTGAATTTCAAGAAGAGAACGAGAGGGGGCTCATGTAAAGTTACTCAAAGAACTGCTTGCTGAAGATGTGAGCTCATACAATAATTTTATACGTATGTCTTGCCAAGATTTTGAATTTTTACCGGATTGGATTCCTCCGAAAATAAAAAAACAAAAGACACATCTACGGAAAGTTATTTCGCCTTCGAAAAGACTTACACTGACATTAAGGTTTCTAACCACTGGTAAGTTATTGGATAAAAAATATTAACATGCTTAAAAATACATAATTTATTTTTCAATTAAAACAAACATACTTTTCACATATATAATATTATGTTACAAAGTTGAACAAATTATTTATTTATTTTTGTTTTAGGTGACAGTTACCATTCTTTAAGATATTTATTCCGTCCACGAGTAACAACAAATTTAAAAATTACTCCTGAGGTTTTACAGGCACTTTCATGTTCCGAAGAAGGATTATTTGTAGAAAACGTATTTCTGTAGATATTAAAGTTCTCATGAAAGTTTTTAAGTGTTGTAAAGTCTGCATCACCGTAATTGCTTTCAGCAGTACTTTTAGAAGCTTCTCCAGAGAAATAACTGTCTACTACTTGCATTTGTAAGTAAAGGAGAAACTGTATTTGATAGAGAGTTTTCCATTTCCTCTTCTTCTCCAATTGCAATTATTGCCTTTTGTATGATACGTTTCAACATTTTTCTCCTTTCCTCAGAACGAAGATGTCTTAATTCAACAGTGACAAAATCGCCAAACACCACATGGTCATCTTGAGGTTATTTAATATGACCATTGCGTCTTTCATTAGCTTTTCATCTTCATCTAAACCGTGACGTCATTTCTTAATTTATGTAGGTTTGATTTTCTTAACATTCTCAGATGTACTTGGTGCAACTGACTTATCTTGTGATGCTATTTCATTTACTTCGGGGGGATTCTCCTGAAAAACATAAACAAAAACAGTTACTGGAACCTTTGCGATTTCCATTAATACATTATTTTATTATTTACAGTTACCGAATTCTATATAGGAATGGGGAAAAGAAGCAGAAATTTTGGAGACATTTGGAATTTTCCAAACTCTATAGGTGCACTGGATGATAAGCATGTGATCCCATCAAATTTCTTAACAAAGGACAGTCTGTTTGCCAAACAGATTAACAGTTGCACAAAGCACGCTCTAAACCTAAAGGTAGCGAGAAAGTAAAAATTACAGGTCGTATGATTACTTATCAAAGGTTTTAAAACACTCGTCACTGAGAAATCAGCCATAAATTTTAAGGCATCAAAAAACTCCCATGTACTGGTCCACACATCATCTGCACCGACCCCACTCTTCTTTTTCTTCTTCTTTCTCTGTTCAGAATTTATCTAATGCCGAAGATTATGTAATTTCCTGTTTACTTAATTAGTTCTATAAAATTGGCAATTGCTTCTATGGCTTCCTGCTGCTGGTCTCTATATTCTTTAAGGAACAATTACACAATACCGTTAACGATTCAAAATAGTCAATTAACTTTAATGTTTTTTTCTCTGTCCCAATTAATTTGAATTTCATTCGACATTTTTTCACTCTCAGTTTACGCCACAATCTATCACAAAACTGCTAGAGCACGAGGTCTAATTGGATTGTTAAATAGATTTAGAGTGGTCTACGTAGAGTGGCGGGTCCCTGTTTACACTGCAGGTTTCCTAGACCTTGACAACTCTCGCCATAGCCTAGACTGAGTTTAGCTAGAGCACTCTATTTTATGTTTACATTACTAGACTTCAACTAGAGAGATATAGCTAGAGTAAATCTAGCAAAAATGTCTACAGTGTACACGTACCTTTAGAGTTTAGACCTTTCGACCACTGAATTGAGATGCCGGGGCTCAATCCCAGTACGGTTGCACAGTTTTTGTTTAAACTATATACTGTGATTTTCTGCCATTACTTCAGTGAGATGCAGGTGCCTTTCCTTAAAATTTATATCGAACATTTTCTCCTTCGGGTTAGCTAGTTTTAACTCAATAAAACGTACTAAACAAGTTCTTTCAAAAAATATTTTACTATCCTGAATTTTATTTTGTGGGATATTTTAACACACAAACACACATCAACACAATGTTAGCGGAAGCTTGATTTGACACACTAAGGAAGTAACTAGACCTTGGTCATGTGAATTATCTGTTGCCCCATATTTTGTGCTTCCGGTCCAATTAGAAGGTCGTGTGGTAGGTTAAGTTGTGTATCCCCCTCAAGTCACCCCCCTATTTTCATTATTACCTAATTTCTCATTCACCGGTGGAATTAGATGAGCGGCTGGAACGCCTGGCTCCCTTTTACCTGAAGGGACGGGTTTCGTTACTACAGGTTAGCTACACTAAGAATGGGTTTTTCAGAATATTATTTTTATTTTTTACTGTTCTTTACAGGTGAATACTGATGAATGTACCTTTTGTTTACCCTGTAAGGTCTCAATATTAGACTATGGTCTAGCTTGTATTTTATAAGATAGGGTCATAATGTAATACGTCAATTTAAGCCTGCTACCTTTTAGAATAAATGGTGTATACTTTAAATTTAATCGCCTCTTTCTATTAATTTAGTTTAGTTGGTTGATATTTTTATATATTCTATATTATATATTAGGTCTTCTAGACATTCTAGAATAGACCGCCGATGACGGGGAGATCGGGATTCGAATCACACTAAGGCATTCTGAGGGCTTTTTTCCCTAAATGGGCTTGGGTTATAATAAGTACACTAATTTGTTAGGGATAAGGAAGGATTAATTTAAACGGATGTATACCCGCATTTGGGTGGAGGGAAAGTAGATAAAAATTTAGGATAAAACATACACTCAGTATATTCAACAGGGATTCAAACCCCGACCTTCCCATTATCGGCAGTCTAGTTTATTACAAATTGACATATTAGACCATACGGCCACTGAAGCGGGTGTGAATGAGATTTATTAATGGTTGTTAACTATCCTAATATCCTGCAAGTGTTTATTTAAAAAAAAAATATTTCTCTAAACTGTTTTGTTCCATTAATTTGTATCAAAATGTCTGACATTGACCCACATCACTCCAACCTGTGCAAAAGTGCAGCTTCACATTTTTGTTTAATGTTGTGGTTTGGTTATATTTTTCTCATCGTGACTCTTGGTTATTGAAATAAATGTTTCTGATCAAAAACTTGCTAACTAAAAAAATATTCAGTGGAAACTGATTTCTGTTGACTACAATTTTTTTTTAAACTCGCATGGTACATTTTTGCCAATTTGGTTAATTTAACAATACACATTCGCCTGAAATAACCGGAAATGCGGAAATGTTTCACTTTGTGTTTGTTTTTTAAAAGTGTTTTTTTATTAATTTCCTCTTTCTTTTATTCCGTTGGTGTTTATATTGTTTTACGTTGTTTTACATTTCTCGCATTTTATTTGCCTTGTGTTTTATTACTCACAATATTTTACGTTCTCGGTCTACCATAAATTGTACCCCGACCATTCAAAATTATAAAGTGAGTGCACTGGTTGGTTACACCTTTCCCGGCTTCCCCCCCTCTCCCCCCCCCCACACACACCTTTCCATCCCTATGACGTTCCGGCTTCTGGTATTTTATTTAGACACTCTTTGTTGAAAATACCAACCGAAAGACCAGGTATTTTCAGCAAATATCTCAGATTATTTAATTAACTTGGAACAAAGTCGCAGTCATTAAAACATTTAATACGATGAATAATCTCTAATTGATTCTTAACGTCAGGAATGGATCTATTTTAGGTTATGTTATAAAGTTCCATTTTATTAGGAGCTTTTTTATAAAATACAAACACTTTTATTTTGCGGTCATTATTGATAATATGTTAACTATTTTATTACAGTTATACTATGGGTATTGATAATATCTATTAAAAGTGACATCTCAATCTCACATGAATTGATGTATGATCACATAAAAGTAGATCTAGTAATTTTTTAGCTGTTGGATAGGGACCTTCTTATGAAGATTGGACTGTAAATTACAAGTCCTGCATGTATAAAATATTATATTTATAAAGTGCGCATTAAACAGATAGTTCGTTTATCTTACGGCTATTGATATAAGGCAGTTTCAAGGAAAATGCATCCGAATTAGTGTAGAGAGAGGAGGAAATAAAACAATAGTAAATCGCATATTATAAAAAAACATCCTTTTTTTTGTTCTTTTGGATTTGAATCCCGATATCCTGTCAGTGCTAATCATGTGCAATGCATATTTAACGCCTTAGACCACTTGGCCACTGGTGCGGGCTAAGTGCACGCTTTATTTCTAGCAAAGTTTTGGGGAGAAGAGTACCACAGAAAAAACATACTTTTGAAGTGACCTTAATTGAGTGAGGTCGAAATTTTGCTCGAATTCCGGATAAAGGCACAGGGTTTTCTTCTTCAATTATACGAGTTCTATGGTTATTTTCCCACTTTTTATACGTGCAAATTTTAGTTAATTTCATTAAAATTCACCATACTTGTCCTATTCGTTTAACTAATAAATTTCTGACACCTTAACTCAGTTGGTCGCGGGTCTGTCTACTGAGCTAAGGGCCCCGGGTTGGATTTCCTGCTCGGTAAAAAAAATTGATCATTGGTGAAATGTGGGTTTTCCCTTTCACAGTAATAAATTAATGGCTAAAGGCTGGATGTTGTGTCTGTTCTAGATTTAAATTAGTTTAAAAGTCTTGCTGATATAATCAATCGGTTCAGAAAGTGCACGTTAAATACCTTAAATATATTAAATAAATGAAAAAAGTATGCTTCGGTGGTCGCATGGTCTAAAGTATCTCGCAATAAACTAAACTGCCGATAGTTAGAAAATCTGGGTTCGAATCTCAGTCGGGTGTTCTGTGAGTAGTGTTGTCTAAATGGGTTTCCACTTTCTCCCTACGCACATGCGAGTACATTTTCAAAGCCATCCTTACTCTTCCCTAACACGTTAGTGTAGTACATAGGCGTGTAAACCGAACGGGTAGAAAAACGTGGTGCTAATAAAAATTAAATAAATAATTAAAGCTGCTGATAACGCGCAACGGGCATTAATATTCGCGGTAGTGTTATTTTTTTAATACAATAAAATTATGCGTTTGTTAAAAAAATACGCTGAACTCGTTTAAAATATAAATTAGGACCCTAATGTACACACGTAGTTTTTTAAATCTGTGTTCTACTTTCTCATATAGATAAATAATTGTAGTCGTAAAACATTTTGGTCTACAGATTATGATGGAGCTTGACGCTTATTGTGCCCCCAAACTACAAACCTGTCAGTTTTACCAATTTTTCTGTATGTCTGTATCCGTCTGGAGCTACAACTGAAACATTTTGACGTATTTCTTTTATAATTGATATTAAAAAGTTATATGATTGTGCCTGGAGACTAAATCGTAATTTGGATTCCAGTCATAAAATTAAGGATGGTAAATTGATGGCTGATATTTGAAAACCAGAAATTATTCAACAATGGCTTTAAATATTTTATTAAAATAGATATGTGAGAAAGGTTTTGAATTGTAGTTAACACAATTTAAAAAAAACCAATTGATTAAACTAATTATATAACACAATCGTTTATCTAGTTAAGAAAAACAAAAATTATTACTTATTTACATGATTTGTGTATTTTGTTGAAATGTTTGTGTGTTTGTCTTACTAAGACCCGCCTCGGTGGCGTAGTTGGCTAACGCGCTAGTCGTGTTGAGTTCGACTGCTGAGGACGGGGAGATCGAGGTTCGAATCTCGACCTCCACGCAAATGCGGGTTCACTTCCTCTAATTCAACCTTCCCAATTCCTAATCCATTAACGTAATTAGTACTTAAAGCGTATAAACCGAACGGGTAGTAAGACGTGGTGCTAAATAATAATAATAATAATAATTTGAGCGTCTTTTTTATAGTTATTTCCTATTCATTTTAGAATCTAATTAAATTGCCAGTACAATATTTTAATTGATCTTTTATTAAAGGCTTACTCAATCTTACTTTCTAATTACGGTTCTGTATGAGCAAACTAGTTACAAATTAAACCAAACCTGAGACAGAATACTAAACTTATTTTATTTATAAAAGTTTCATAAATCATTTTCATATATTTATACGTAAAGCCATCGTATCTGAATTTGTCACTTTTCTTAGATAATATCAATACCTATAAAATAAAGAATTTATTTTTCAAGGTTGACAGAAAACTTTTTTTTTGTATTTTTTAGAGTTTCTTTATACCAGAATCCTCTCGAATGGTATATATCTATTTTCATTTATTTATAAGCCAATAAAATATGAACCTTTATATGAATGAGGACGTAAGGAAAGAGAGGGGAAAGGGGGGGGGGGAGAAAATGTAATTTTCACAAATATTAGATAAATGTGATGACGTTTTGCTAATGTTGGTAAACCGGTTCTTCAAATAATTTTCCAAACGTTTTTCTAGTAATGTAGGCCTAACAAATATAACTCATAAACTCTTAAACTTAGCTCTAGTAATAGTAAGTCTTGAGTACACATTCTTTTAGGCAGCACCCGAGATCGAACCCGGGCCATTTGTATTATGTTCGACCTTTTTTGGCCCACTCGACTGAAGAGAAGTATTGCAATGTTAGTCTTGACACAGATAAACGTGACGTTCGTGACTCCGTGTCACGGCGAAGGGTGTTGTGAAAACGGAACGCTCGAGCCAAGTTGAGGATCGAGTGTGACAGTCAAGGCCATCCCGTGGCTGCTCACGTACGTCTGCTCAAATATCTCGCAGCCGACACGGTCTGCTCAGATCTCTCACAGCCGATACGTTCTGCTTTAATATCCCACAGCGGACACTGTCTGCTTAAATCTCCCATAATCGACACTGTCTGCTCAAATCCCCCACAGCTGACACGGTCCGTTTAAATCTCCCACAGCCGATATTTTCTGCTCAATTCTTCCTCAACCGACACTTTATTCTTGAATCTCCCACAGTTGATACGGTCTGCTCAAATCTACAACAGCCGACACTGTCTGCTCAAATCTCCCACAGCTGACATTGTCTGCTCAAATCTCCCACGGCCGACACTGTCTGCACAAACCTTGACATTGACACTTAAAACTGTAATTTTCTTTAATGCTGTTGTAAGTTCCGGTTAGACCCAAGGCTTATCAACTACTTGATATAAGCTCTAAAGATAAGAAGACAAGTTAAGAATAAATACACAAACTGACCATCACAACCGGAAGTGGTCAACAACTAAGATCAGTCCGTAAGCTACACGGTTTGCCTATTGAGAGGAATGAATAAATATTTGAAATGTATTATTATTATTATTATTATTAACACCACGTCTTACTACCCGTTCGGGTTATACGTACTTACGCTAATGTGTAATGGTAGGGTGATTGTGATATGAAATGGAGGACCTAAATCCGAACCACGGTGGAGGTCTGGCATCCCCCACATTCACAAGATGTCTTGTCAGAGGTGAAGGAAGGGTTTGGTAATCAGATAAATCTATACCGGAACCTAGGATTGAACCCCGGCCACCAGCACAGAAGTCTGACACCTTACCCCTAGACCGCCAGGTCACCCATTTGAAATGTAACTAAATGTTTTTCACTATAGTATTTTATTTGCTTTCATTTATTAAATTTTTTGTTATTATTATTGGCACCGTGTCTTACCACCCGTTCGGGTTATACGCACTTACGCTCATGTGTAATGGTAGGGTGATTGTGAGATGAAATGGAGGACCTACAGTTTAAATGTGGGATCCAAACCATGGTGGAGGCCTGGCATTCCCCACATTCACAAGATGTCTTGTCAGAGGGGAAGGAAGGGTTTGGCAATCAGATAAATCTGTGCCAGGACATAGGATTGAACCCCGGACCCCCAGTACAGAAGTTAGACACCTTACCCCTAGACCACCAAGTCACCCAAAAAAAAATCTGTTATAATGTACTCTTTATAAGAATAACTATTAGACCTATAAATTAATTTAAAAAATCTTTTTATTTGGGACAATGTCAAAGTATAGGTGGACATGTGGCATAAACGTCAAGCTTGTCTAGTCTGACTTATCGGTGACGGAAACGTCAGGATTCAAATCCCGAGCGAATGCAATTTGGGAAGATTTCGCCAAATGATCTCCCACTTTTCCTTCACGAAATTGCTGGTCCATTTCCTTTAAATTATACCTTCCTAATTCATACCCCGTTAATGTAAATACTAGGATATTACGGAAGAGTAGACAAAAAAAATAAAATGCACTAAATATGATTATCTCCTAAGGACGCTTTTAAAAAAAAACTGGTGATTATCTTTAAAAAGAACTGCGTGTTAATGACCGCCAACCGCGCATCTGTTTTGAATGTCTCTCACGAAGTAGCAATGGACATTATCTAAAAGGTAGTGTGTGATACTAATGACGCAATCGTTTGTTTCATCGGTTGACCTTGGGCTGTATAGAGTTATCCTAAGGACAATGCATCGCGTAACTCGTAGGAGATATAGCGAGAACTAGGCCTGGTAACCTAGAGTCATCATTAGTAAAATAAAAGGTTAATTTAAGATTAATGAAACCATACTTCCATATTTAAATAAAATCGGAACATTAGTATTAAAAAAAAAAAAAACTATTTCATACATACCAATTTCGCTGCGGTCACGTGAAGGAAAAATGCTGTAAATCGCACTACAATGTTATTTAGTTTTAAACTTTTATCTAATCTCTCTTTTAATTGTTCGTTGTGAGATGGGTTTATAAGTAGTGTTATTAAATTGTTTAGTATAAATAATTAAGATTTACATTTTTTCGTAACAATTTCACTAGTCAAGTGTAGCGAGGTCCTGTTTTAACTTGATCTGTCCGGATTTTTGTTCCACTACAATTACTGTCAAGTGCTTAGACCAATTTTAATTAAATCTGGCGGGGTTATTATTTGAATCTAGGCCCAACAAAGTATGTACAAAGTTTTTCGACCTTTTTTTTTATCCGTTTCAAGATGGCGGCCACTCAAAAATATGTCTTGTTTGTTCCACAATAACTGCCAAATGCGTTGACCAATTTTAACTGAATTAGGGAGGGGTATTCTTTGAAACTAGGCTGAACAATTTAGTTACAGATCTATTCAATCTGACTATCCATTTCAATATGGCGACAACTCAAAAGGTTTTTATTTTAGTAGCTCATTCCAAGTGACTTGAAGTAATCGGCATATTTTTAACAAAAATTCTTGACATAGATTGCAAGACTGACGACATAAGCCTTGTTAACGAAGGAAGGTTATTCTCTAGGTATACAATGCACTATTTTAAATACAGAGTTAATTTGTTTTCTCTTTATCGTGATCACCAAGGGAAAATATCAACTTCAAATTCAAGGAGATATTTCAACTCGAATCCAAAGAGAAAATACTTTTCTAAAGATAAGAACATGGGAGGGAGTTCTATTGATCAATTATCTACTAGCTATTTTATTTATGATTTATTTGAGGTATTTAATTTGCACTTTCTGAACCGACTAAATATATATCAGCACACTAGAATTTCTATGAGCGAGAGCGAGAGAGCCTATAAATGTTGCCGAGTAAGGTATTTTAAAAGGAAATTGTGCTACGGATTTTTATCGCTCATTAAAAATCGGTCGACCCCGGTTGGGTTTGAACTCACGAACATTGGATTCTGGGGCGAGAACCTTACACCAATACCACCGAGATCGATATCTACTAGTTATAGTTCAATCTAATAAACATGTTTATTTTTTAAATAAACATTAAGAATATTAAATGACTGTTTCAGATTAAAGTGCCAATTTTTAACACCTTTCTCTATGTTTTGTTGGACGGTCGCACGTATTCGCCTGGCACCTGATTTTAATGGCGACTTTCCTTTTTTTTTCTACGCATTATTAAATGGAGTTATTAGTTTACTCTTTTTTATACGCCGAGGGACTCTTTTAAATTCCATTTGTGTCTCACTTTTATAAAGTGGCTCATTTGGTGATTGTCTCAAATTGAAATTAATTTTTAAAACTTTTAACACATTTTTTAATGTTTTCATTTTCCATTTTATATTGTGTATTCGTCTTCTGTTCTCAGCAGGTGTAATATTTCAATTTATTCTCCCCTGTTGAGATATTACTATGTTTTTAATCAATCTGTTCTGAGACGCTAATGTGTCAACGCGCTCTAAACAACAATAATAATAATAATTGTAAAATTTCTTGTTTAACATTTTAATCTAAAATAATGGAATTTGCCTGAAAATTGTATTATAAACTAATTTGATAGACTTTAACAACTGTTTATGCCTTAATATGGTTTCGTATCCTCTCGACAGGTGCATTTCCTATTAATTAACCTAATTACACCCGCTTCAGTGATCGCGCGGCTTGAGGCGCTACTCTAACAATAGACTAAACTGCAGATGATGGAGAAATCGTGGTTTGATCTCGATTGGGTGAACGGAGCTTTTACCTAATGATTTACTAAGCCCTCTCCACGCAAATGCGGGTACATTTCTTCCTAATTTAACCTTCCTCATCCCTAACCCATTAGTTTTATTAGTACATAAGCGTACAGCCCGAATGGGTAGTAAGATGCTGTACTAAAAACCTACTTATCTCTTAGTCACTTTGATATAGTCGTTGGCTACGCTTGGGGTTAACGCATTTATTGCATCAAATTCTTATTTAATGCATAACATATGTTACCAAATCTACATTAAATATGGTAAAAGAAATATATATATATATATATATATACACACATAAATTCAGTAACATTATTACAGTTTTCTTTGGCAGTGTTTTTTTTACTATATGTATGTTTGTGTATACATATACACTATTTTCTTTATAGACATACACTATTATTATTAGCACCGCGTCTTACTACCCGTTCGGGTTATACGCACTTACGCTAATGTGTAATGGTAGGGTGATTGTGAGATGAAATGAAGGACCTACAGTTTAACGTGAAATCCGAACCACGGTGGAGACCTGGCATTCCCCACATTCACAAGATGTCTTGTCAGAGGTGAAGGAAGGGTTTGGTAATCAGATAAACCTATGCTGGGACCGAGGATTGAACCCCGGCCGCCAGCACAGAAGTCTGACACCTTACCCCTAGACCGCCAGGTCACCTTATATATATATACATACATTCAGTAACATTATTACAGTTTTCTTTGACAGTGTTTTTTTTAGTATATGTATGTTTGTGTATACATATACACTATTTTCTTTATAGACATACACTATTATATACGGATTTCTTTTGACATTATTTATATTTATTGTTATCAATACAATGTTTTCTTAGACAGTATTTGTAATTAGTGTTATATAAGCACTATTTGACTGACTGCTTACTATACATACATTTTGTCAAAGAAAGCTCTCTCTCTATCTACATATATATATATTATTTTTTCCCCCACAAACTTTACGATAGTATGAAGTAAAATCAATCACCTTTAATACAAATAAGACTTGAAGATGGTGAAAAATCACCGAAACATGTCGTCGTAGTAGAAATACTAATAGGTAAATAAAATAAGGGGAAGGGAATAAAAAGAAGATATAAATTTACTATCAATTATTTTATTAGTTATTTAATAAATTATATTTATGCAATACTATTATTGGCTTGGAAGGGTTGATAAGTTGTAAAAATTCTATTATAATTCATGTGAAACAGTCTACTAATTAATTACAGCACAATAGCCTCCATACTTAAGGTTTTTGCTCTTTTCCGGTTAGGGAGTAACTGCGATTTTAATCATAATTTTCAAGTCTTGGAAGTTTAAGAAGCATAAGTTGCAAAATATTCTTAAAGTTTGATTGGTCTTACAAATTTCCGTGAAGCTTGCTTGGACAGCGGTTGAAACTTTGTGTTATAAACTTTTTAGTCTGAAAACCACATCCCGTTTAAAAGACCTACAGCTCATTATAAGTGGTTCCTTTCTCCTCCTGACATATACAATTTATTCTTCTTTCTATTTATTGGACAATAAACTAAGTAGGCCTCTCAGTAAGCTGAACTTTATGATAGTTGGGGAAACTTTTCTTTTATGTTTTATATTAATCATATTAGAAGATATAATTACTTTTATTTTTTTACACAGTGAATTATTAATCGTCTGAGCTATACGAAATTTAATCACACTACGGAATAGTATAGTGTTGAGAAAAAATAATTAAATTGTACATGCATTTGTGTGGAGGGTGAATAAAAAAAAATTAAGGGAAATTTCGACCTTAATAAACCCGGACGGTACTCAAACCCTTTCTTCCCTTTCACCGGCAAATCAAATTAGATCATATTTACACCTTTGTATTTGTACCCACCGGTGAGTGTGGTATGATTATGTTTCAATGTACAGTGTATATATATATATATGAAAATTAGATTTATTTATCACTGCGTCTTACTACCCATTTGGATTATAAGAAAGTGTACTAACTACGCGGATGCGGTAGGGATGAGGAAGGTTAACTTAGACGGCTGCATTTATGGGAAGAGAGAGTGTAAAATCTCCCCAAAACTTTTCTCAGTCCCCTCGACTGGGATTCGAACCCTGATCTCCCCATAATTGATCCGTTGTAAGAGTGAAGACTTAGAACTTGTGGCTAATAAAGTGGGTAAAAAAAGGGCACTAAAATAGGATTTTATCTTTTCGTGAGTATCCGTGATATACCTTTATTATCTTAGATAATATATCGATTATCTAATATATATGTGTTTATATAAACATAAATATTTATAAGCGCATATAAATGTATAAAATATTATATTAATAAAGCATACTCTCGTGTATTTAAGTTGAAGGTACGAATGAGTTGGCCAGCTATTAAGATATACCCCACGAATGATCCAATTTAATAGTAAATCTCCCATCACACCACAAATTAGCACTTCCTTAATGAAGAGGTTGATTAGTAGCAACATTCGTACTTTTTTCCAATCTACAAGATCAACAGCGTACTTTTGGAACTACATTGAATTCCGATCTATTTTCGTTACTTAATAATGTTTACGAAAATGTATATAGGTTGATGCGCAGTTTTCTACATTTATGGAGTACTGTATTATTTTCCGCAATTTAAATACTCTCACCCCAAACTCCTCTATTGGATAACTTTTGACCTGTTTTGTATTGGATTTTTATTTTAGTCGAACTTTTCAACGTACCGGAAATTTGAACTTAAACCCTTTAGACACGAATCAAACAAGTGCACTCTTCTTGTATTTTTCTTTGTATCTTATCTCTTTCTATCGCTCTCTATATTTCAGTTATTTCTATCTTTCTGTTTCTCCGTTTTTTTCTCTCTAACTTTCTTTTTTCTTTCTCTCTGTTTCTATCGCTGCCCTCTTATTCCCTGTGGACAAGCTGTCGGTATGGCTTAAGGTGGGATGGAAGGGGATACGAAAAAATACAGTGTTTTTGCAGTTTTTATGACAAAAGATTGTTTAGACAAATAATTAAAATATTGCTCCAGTACAAACATAGAGTTTGATTTTATTCACATGGTGGCCTAAATTTTTTTTGGATATTCGTCGAGGGTGTTCTGGAATTTAATTATAAGTTTTTCTCTTCATTTAAGAAATTTGTTAGTTAATGCTACCCTGACCGATATTCAGGGACTGTGAATATCAACATGTGAAGAAAATTATACTCTGTGTTTGTACCGGAGCAATATTTTATTTATTTTGGTAAAAAAAAAAATGTTTTGCCATAAGACTGGAAAAACGCTGGCCCTTTCTCGCGCCCCTTTCCAAACCACCTTATATGCGCAGAGGGATGGTCGGAGGTAGTGTTGTAATAGTAGTCCTAGAGTCTTAGTGAATTCTACTGTAAACTATAGTACAAAATGTTGTCTCTCTTTCTGTTTGTCTCTCACTTTAGGTTTTTATCTCTTTATATATCTCGCCATCTATCTGTATTTATTTCTCTCTCGGTTATTTCTTTCTCTCTCTCGTTCTCCGTATTTTTATCTCTCGTTCTCTGTATTTTTATCTCTCTCTCTGTATTTCTCTTTCTATATCTTCACAATAAATAATTATAGTACATTTATTTAGTGTTTTTTTCCTTAAATTTTCTCTCCATCTTCCCCGTGTTACTTACTACCTGTCCGGGATGTGCGCACATTTACTCTGATGGACGTAAGGTTGAGTAAGATACAAGTTAGAGGTTATGTACCCGTATTCGCTTGGAGCGAGAGAGAAAGAGAGAGAGGGAAACTACGAGGAAAACGACACCTCGATACACCCGGTCGAGATTCCCGCCTAGACATGACCATTCTCAAACCGAACCAGACAAGACGAGCTTGTTCCGGTACGGGTCACCAACTCGTCAGTCCTGTAGGACAGCACAGTTTATAAGATATCAATTACCAACCCACTTTGAAGAAGTGTATTCACTTTCTGCACAGAGTGTCCGTGTCGCGCTCCCTTACGCGCCGCCCATATTAGTTTTTTGTTTTCTTTACCCGGCGCGCCCTAAAACAATAAAAATGTCATTCTGAAATGTTTTGGGACCCATTATAAAACATTTTGCTGAAGGTGAAAGGATTTATGAACAAAAAAAAAGTTGGAGGGATTTAAAGTGATTCTATGAAAGGGTTTATTTAAGAATTTATAATATTATTTTGTCGGCAGGATAGAAAAAAAAAACTATAACAAAATGTTTAGATAAGTTGGCACTTTCGTCAAAATAAATATAAATTAAATTTAACTTTGTAGTTTGAACAACATATATCATGATAAATTGCTTGAACATAATTTATTTCTTGGTTATTAATTATTTCTATTGTCAGTATTGGGTGACCTGGCGGTCTAGGAGTAAGGTGTCAGACTTCTGTGCCGGCGGCCGGGGTTCAATCCTCGGTCACGGCACAGATCTATCTGATTACCAAACCCTTCCTTCGCCTCTGATAAAACATCTTGTGAATGTGGGGAAGCCAGGCCTCCACCGTGGTTCGGATCCCACGTTAAACTGTAGGTCCTCCATTTCATCTCACAATTCATCTCACAATCACCCTACCTTTACACATTAGCGTAAGTGCGTACAACCCGAACGGGTAGTAAGACGCGGTGCTAATAATAATATTGTCGGTATTATCTGACATTTATCAACGATAAATAACTTTAACTCGTCAAGATATTTAAACAGTTCAAAGTTTAATTGGCGTTGCACATTAATGATATTTTACTCATAAATTTTATCTGAAAAGATAGAACTGGACCTCAAATTGTGCGACCTAAAAGGATGGACCAAAGAAGAAGAATATTAACAAACCCATCCAGATTTCTTTTAAAGAGATAGCACGAATTTTTGATTACGTTCATTACCGAGGTACGCAAATGGCCCTGGTTTGATGAGACTTTAAACAAAAACTACAAAAAAGGTTATCAATGACTTAACTCAAGAGATAGGGATTGAAATGGTTGTTTATAAGAATTGTTTCCACATTATCTGGAGCAGGGGTTGATAAATCCACTGGTGGTGGAACTTTATTTATGTAGAGGGGGCAAGCAAAAAGGGGTTTGCCTTCTACGCCCCTTCCAATACTACCTGATAAATGTTTGAAAATTGGATGTTCTAAATTCTATTTTAAGGTGCCCTCCTCCCCAATTTTTGAAAATGAGAAAATATTTAGAAGTTATTTTGAGTTTTCCCGGTTTTTTTCTTCTTAAATTTAGACGCTTCTTAAAGTTATTTGGAGTGATCTTCCTTAAGCAAATTTTTGGAAATTGCATGCCTTTATAAGCTATTTGAACTAGTTCTCACCTTGAGTTAAAAAAATAAAATATTAGATTTCTCTAGAGCAGGTAGTTAAAGTGGTCCTACCCTATATATTTTTGAAACTTGAATACCCCTCGAAGCTGTTCAAATGCTAAATGTGTCGAATGATCTTCGATTAATTTTTTACGACAGTTGATGCCTCTAGAAGCTATTTATTCTTCCTTCTCCAACAAATTTCTTAGAATTGAATGCATCTAAAAGTCATTTTTAGTTTGATCTAAGACATCTTTCAGCTTTATGTTTGATAATATCAGATAATTTGAAATAAATATATGGAGGTTTCACCGACCCTGGATAAATTACGTACATGTAGGAAAACACCCCCAATTTACCAAACCATATTTATAAATCTTGCCTCCCAAGTCACAAAGAACACCTATTTTAATTTCCATTTAATCGTATGATGCATTCGTTAAAACTGTTTAACACTAGATCCTAATATTTTTTAAAAGGCGTGATAGATTAGTTCAACTAGTAACTTGCATATAAAAGTACGCAGGTTTAATTCCTGAGAGGTTTACGATATGTTTTCATTGTAATACACCTCTTCCTAGTGAGAATAATACTAAAGAGTTTGGTCACAGGTCTTGAGAACCCTGTTTCTATCCTCGTTGGTGCCTACAGAACTGAATTTTAGTATTGAATTCATCTACATATTAAGATATTCAAATCCCTAACTCAAGGGTAGGAACTTCACGTTTTAGGATTGGTGTATTATAAGTTAGTTTGTAAATTATATGCTTTTTATAACCCCAGATTTAGAAATGTTCACTTTGGAGACTCCTTATAGTAACATTTAAAAAACAATTGGTTTTTTTTCACCTTAAATATTGATATTTTATGTCATGTTGGTAATTTTATTTTGTGTGACTTTTATTTCCTTTGTTTCAGGTGAATATTTTGTCACTCATCTCAGCAATGCGGAACTAATTTAGGTAAAGTTGGGAAAATGAGGCGAGCTAGCGTAAAAAAATTAAATAAGTAGAGTTTTACGGGTTTAACCAAAAAATTCATCTGTCTAATTCATATAATTAGTTAAGTTTATATATTAATTGTTAAGCTCGCTTAGTAATAACAAAGTGGTAAATGTTTACAAAATCCTATTTATAAGATAATAATACAACCATATATAAAAATAATAACGTACACTAAAGCATATGCAAACACTAAATTGTACACTTTCTAATAACTTTATATAGGCCTATAGGGCTTACAATATTATCATATGAAATTTAAAAAATGTTTTTAACACCTCTAAAGATATAAAATTGCTCATAAAAATTATGTTAATATCCTGAAATTGCTAAAAATATACTTGCCATCAATTTGTTGCCTTTTATTTGTTGTTAAATTAACTAAGTTAATCGAGTAATGTTCACTCTTAATAAAGTAATAATGAAAATGCTTGGTTCTAAGTTTTATGTTTTGGTCGATGGCAGTTAAAATAACTAATTAAAATAATCAAGAAAGGCAGAGTAGCTATCCTAGCTTTCAAAATGTTAGGAATTTACCAGAATCTAAAATAGATAAATATTAATAAACCACGGCATCCCATACCAACGCTACTGCTGTTAAGGAGTTTTAACTCAACCTAAATTTGAATCTCAAAGATTTAAAAAATGTACAATAAGAACAGCGACCTTTCGCGAACAGTGTTTTCAAGAACGTTTGAAAAATCAATTTTAAAAACGCTAAAACTTGTTTCAAATTAAAAGAAATCATTATATTTTGAGTTCACGAAATAAAACTACAAAAATATATTTATACGCGAAATATAAGTCTTAACACGAATTTTTGGTAATACTTAATAATATTTTAAAACGAAATTAATGATTTTTAGGCAAATTCCGTTTATAAGTCCTTAGGGTGGCCTAAAATCGCACTCTTAGATAATAAGTTGCGAATGTTGTACCTTTGAGACCTATACCGCAACAAATGACGCTATCAGTTGATTACCTTTAAAAACCTTATGTAACAATAGATGGACCTTGACTATAATAATAAAACATCTTTAAGCTAATCTGACTCACAGAATAACATAATCTGCCCTTACTACTTTTGAAACACGATTTTAGAGACTTTTGGTTGATGTATGTTGGTTACTGCTATTTTACTGTGACATGAATTTAGTATCTTGTTACTAAGTTTGAAATTTATACATCTTTTATTGTAACACTTCACTTTTAAAACATGATAAAATAAATATTTTCATTTAAAATGTCTAGGCCATGCCTTATTTTTGTAGGTCTCTAAAAAGTATAATTTTCTAGGGTTTGCCAATATTAAAAAGTATTTTACTGAAACTTAAAAAAAAGTGTAATTTGAATATATTGTGCAAAAAGTGTAATTTTTTTGGTGATTTTTTACAATTGTTATAAACTCATTTTTAGAAATATTATATTTTTATTTTTAGAATTTTTAAACCAAAATTTAAGATTTTTATGACTAAATATCAAATATTTGTTTATCTTGATATAGAGTCTCTACCCTTTATTGTAGGCCTATAGCCCAAACGGGTAGTAAAACGTGGTGTTAAAAATAGATGTACAGTCTAATTTCCATAGAAAAATCTACTAGAGCTGCTTTCATGTATTCAAACGTCAAGTCATATGATCTGGTGTCGTCACGTTTGATAAATATTATCAATATATATAAAATAACACTAATAAATGTTGTAATCATTGTTAAACAATAAAAAAATGTTTATTTTCTGAACGTCTCTTCCTATGAAAATTGGACTGTATATCAACCAGCATTGAAAAAAGTTCACTAGATTTTTAACTCTGCTATTAAAACTAATAGCACCCTTCAAACGTGCCAACTGTTCATGTTCTGGCTCAAGAATACATACATTAAAATAGGCTTTTGAACTGTCGGATTAGTTTATTTCCATGTTGACATGGCAATAGGCTTTGTGTCTTTTAAAGTATAAATTAGGCTATAGGTGGGTATTCTCATAGAAAAACAAAATTAATGATAAGTAAATATACAGCATATTTATATAGCTATCTATATTTAGTTTGTATTTAAGATAAAAAATAGTCATAAAAAATCTGAAAAGTGAGCAATATTTTGTTTAGAATATACATTATTTTTAATATAAAAGTTTACAGCCTTGGGTTCACGAGATACACTCGGATAGCACTGTTAGATGACAGTCTCACCTTGACGGATTACAATATTGCATGCCTTAAAAGATAGACATATTTGCATTTATTATTATTAATATTTTACATCACTACCTTTTTTTATCGCCTATCTTAAATTTCTTTATTTTAGGTTGGTACATTTGTAAAACTTTGGGTTTCTGTTTTTTTTTGTCAGTTCGCAAAATGTTGGAACATAGAGGATTGTTTTACACCGCGATTCAATCCACTCCTTTTTATTTCTGCATCCACGCAGCCTCTTCTCTGATTTAATTAAGCGTGTGAACAATGTGTGCTCCATTCAATCGTCACATCGATCACTAGTCCTGCATAGACAACGCAGAACTCCATCGCTTCCTCGCTATATTAGCTAGAGATAGGGTCGCTCCAGAAAATTCTTTAAGTATGTAAATATATTTAAATATATAGGCCTATTTCATACCTAACCCCCCCCCCACGAAAAAAAATAATCCCACAGACGGTGTAATCCGTCAGGTTTTAGTAAATTCCTCTTTGTTTGATTTTTTTAATTAAAACTCTGCTTCATCATTACAAGCTGTGATATAAATTCCGTCCCGTTTTTGATAAGGATGCTATATAAATTGTGTCCCTCTCTTAAATGGCCTAGTTCGGATTCCACGTTAAACTGTAGGTCCTCTATTTCATCTCACAATGCCAGGCCTCCACTGTGGTTCGGATTCCACGTTAACTGTAGGTCCTTCATTTCATCTCACAATCACCCTACCATTACACATTAGCGTAAGTGCGTATAGCCCGAACGGGTAGTAAGAACGCGCTGCTAATAATAATAATATTTCATCTCACAATCACCCTACCACTACACATTAGTGTAAATGCGTACAACCCGAACGGGTAGTAAGACACGGTGCTAATAATAATATTAATAATAAATATAATAAATGAAAGCAAATAAAATACTATAGTGAAAAAACATTTAGTTACATTTCAAACATTTATTTCAACATGACCACATTGTTCAACTCTAATATAAGAATCGAATCAAACTTATAAAAAATAGAACAGTACGGTAATTACTACTAATCCGAACTAGCGCTAGTACGGAAGACACGGTAATCCGAACCACCTCTTCCTCCCCTAGTTTGACTCTCTTTAACTCCACTCATGATCACATTGGTGTTTTCTTGTTATATTACTGCGACAACCTTCTGTTGACGTTACGTCTTGATTGTGTACTAGTGTGTTTTCGTAAAATTTTGCAGTTTCCAGTTTATTTTTATCATCCCTTGACAACCCGGACATCCTTGACAATTTAAAATTTGGAATAGCAACCGTGCTTTAATTTCACTAACGTAGTTCAACACCAATTCTTTGTCTTATTTATATAATGCTTGATGACTTTGATTCTTCGACATGATTTGTGTAAATGATCTTCAATTTCTTGAAAAGAAAATAAGTTATGTGTAACTGTAAACGAATTTACATATTTCATTTAAAAATCAATAAATTCTACATAATGTCACAATTAAGATAAGACAATTCTTACACCTTCGATCTTAGTACAAGTTTTAAAATTATGAATTTACGTTAAAATAAAATTTAAATAGGGTTTAAAAATCAATTTAATACTTTACGGAATTTGCACCTCTTTCACTAATGAAGGGGCGGAATTAACAAAAAGAGTTTGCTTGGGGTCCTAAATTCTTCGTGCCGGAATATACGTAACCCAATACGTCAAGGTCAGACTACTGTTATCTTTCAGGGTAAACGAAGTGCACATAAATGTCCCAAATTAGGCATTTAACACTCAAACCTAGCAACATAATGTCTTAATTTCTGTTTTCCATAAACATGTTGCCAAGCTGTATTTAATACCGTCCCACCCGATTCAGTGGCCGAACTGTCTAAGGCGTGTTAAACTGGCCTGTTGAAGACGGGGAGATTGAGGTTCTAATCCTGATCGGATCTACCAAGGGTGGTTATTCCCAGCTCTATGGAGTCGGTACGACACGCCTTCTACTCCTACTCCTCTATATTTCATTCACTGCAGTACCCCAGTACAGATGACTTCATGGGAAGCTTCTTTGACATTTTCTGAAAATTTAAAAATGACACCTGGACATGGGTTTGATTCCCGTGTCCAGGTGTCATTTTTAGATCTTCAGAATATGATATTTAGATGCAGTAATCCTCACTAAAAGCATAAATAGCTTTGGGTAGTTGATTCTTCTTTAGCGTTGTGTGAATAAATGCATCAATCCAAATTACAAACATTGGTCATAAAGAATTAAAAAGTATAAAATTATAATGATATATTTATCATATATTGTTATAATTATAAGTTTTTATTTTGAATCTGGAGTCTTGATATGGTACATTTTTACCGACTCCACAACCCTGGTTATTCCTAAATAGTTTCCCTCTCTCCTTCCAAGAAAATGCGGTTTTACTACCTCTAAGACCCTTACTTCCTCATCCCTATCCCATTTAGGGAAAAATAATTATACGCTTATAACCTGAAAGGGTAGTAAGACACGGTGATAAAAAAAAACATCGTCCTCAGTTTCAATTTGACATTAAATTTTGTTGGCCACGACTGTACTTGGTAACTCTAAATTCCACTCTATGTTCGGACAGGAGAGGCTGCTACGGTGGCTATTCCATTCAAGGAGGGTGGTGGGGGAGAGGGAAGTTCTGCTTTCTGTTCATTCCTTTGTCCGTGTAATTAAGCATCATTTAGTGTATGGACCGTGTGCTATGCGACTACTCTAGGGGGTATCATGGGGGCAACAACAGCATAAAATTATTCCATTTATGGAACTAGATAATGTGTGACCAAAACAACAGCTCAGCTCGTCTGTTTTTTTTATACACCCGAGCGATTCCTAAAGGACGTCAAATAGGGTGTTTAATAATTTCCATGTTCCAAGTCTTACCTACCGGCTATTCGTGTATTTACACTTTTAATGTAGGGATGAGTAAGGTAGTATGAAGATAAAATGTACCCACATTTGCGCGGAGTAAGAAAAGGGGAGAATAAAATTTAAGAAAAAAATAATTTCAATATACTCGGCTGGGAATCGACCCCCAGACATCCCTATTACCCGTTAACCAAAAAAGACGAAACTGATGACGTTATCTGCGTGCTCATTGGGATTTTGTTGCTATGTAATTGGGCATTACCCACTTCAATGGCCGCATGGTCTAAGTCGCCACTCTCGCAATAGATTACACTGCCAATGATTTGAGAGATCGTGGTTCGATCACGGTCAGGTGTACTGAGGATGGTTTTCCCTAAATTGTTTCCCTCTCTCCCTCCGCACAAATGCGGCTACACGTCCTATTCATTCAACCTTCCTCACCCCAAACCTTATAGTGTAATTAGTATATAGGCGTATAACCCGAATGGCTAATAAGTCGAGGTGCTATTAAAAAAAAAAGATTGTTCTAATAAGGTGGTGGGAGGGTGAGAGAAAGAGAAAGAGGTGTAATATCACTACGAAGTTTTTCACTGTTGTATTACGTTATTTTTGCAACTACAAGCTTATAAAACCCAAAATGATCAAAAGTAGCTTTGTTGTACTTATTAACAGTTGGGGCTATCCTTACATTTATACTTTTTTTTTAGCACCGCTTAAAACTAACTGTTTGGGTTATACGCACATGGAGACTAGTTACACGAATAAACTAGTGATGGGGAAGGTTGATTTTAGAGAAAGTGTACCTGTATTGGCGTAAAGGTAAGTGGAAAACTATCACAGACGAATAACATTCTCTTGCAGCCCTTACCACCACGCGCTTTCGAGTATTAATGATTAGAGTCTTAAATTTTTTAGCTGTTAAAATTGATCATAGCTATTTCAGAACAATCGAGTATTATTTTAGAAGTTACTTTCAACGTTATTGTTTAGCTGAAGCTTCAATCTTTTTAGTGAACATTAAATTCCAATAGTCGTTGGAAGGGTCTTTTAGAAAATGCAAACACATTTTTTTTTTGCGGCCAAAATTGAGTAAATGTTTAAAAAAATATATATCATGTTGGTACTTTACAGTTAAAGTTACAATTGCAGCTAATATGACTTGACGTATGGATATAAAAAGTATAACAAGTAATTTGTCTAGCTGTCAGATAAGTAAAACTATTCCTATGAAGATTGGACTGTGTTAGCTTTAATCATCGGAAATTATCTAATTAAATTTATTAGAAAACAAAAGAGTTATGTTAATTATCTCTAATATTATGATCCATCTATCTCAATGTGGGTGTTTAATTAATATCGTCCCAGCCATCCCTCTATTCAAGCTGTTTTGATAATGTGTTTCTGCTCACGGGAGATAAGATTATATTAATAGCCGCCACAGAACTTGTTCATAATACCTATTGTCGTGATAGACATGCGGGCCTATTGGGCTGGCGCTACAAGATAGAGGCGCCCCTCTATTATTGTATATGAAGTAGGAAAAGGGGGAGAGGAGATTGTGTCCGGTAGGTGTATCGAATGGACCAGGGAACCCCCCCAATCCTAGTTCAAACTTTAATGTCGATAATAGCCCATACAGACAAGAAAGTAAGTTTTTTCACATGTACACTACGTCTAACACGAAAGGTAGCAAGCCTACCTTAACGAATTACACTGTGACCCTATCATATGAAATATACCATAGTGTAGTATATCAAGGTAAGCTTCCTTATACCTTTCCGGATAAATGAAGTGCAACAGATTTAAATAAAGAATTTGATGGATTTTGTTCAAACGTTGTAATATTAATATGTTTGTTTGATTTTGAACATAGTCTTCCAATAAAGGGTAGTTTGTTTACCGATGAGTTTTTTTAAAATTCCTAGCTTTTTTAGTCGTGGCTTCTGAAATTTGGCTCAAAATGTAAATCTGGGAATAGTTTATTTATGAGAGATAATACAATTGAGGACTTTCCAATAATTTGATAGGATTTGTTTACAAATAGACTAACTAAACTAAAAAATGTCAAATTTAAAAAAAAATTGTTAGAACAATTTTTTTTACAATTTATATACGGATAGTGTTTATTGTGATTAAAAAAATGATGTTTGTTTTTCTCTGTACTACAATTTTTAGTTTTTTTAAAAGAAAAATGTAAAACACATTATTTATTATTCAAAACACTCACCAGATACCTATTATGAATCCTTATTGTTAAAGCCATTTCCGAAATATTTTAAATGTTACAAATTCAGTTAGAGTAGGCGTAAACTATCCTTAATTCTGTAGCTAGAATCTTACTCCAGATTTGACTTTGAAGCATGCCCAATATCCATAAAAAAATTAAATATAAAGTTTGAAAGAACATAAAACCAATTAGGCTGTATTCCTGGGTACGGACATAACTGCGACAATTTTTTATTATTTTGTTTAGTTTAGGGGGAACTTAAGGTGGGGATGAAGCGGACGCAAGAAAAGGTAAATATTTTTGCAGTTTTTACATAAAAATAATTTTTGTTCAAAATAAATCAAATATTGCTCCAATAAAAATATAGAGATAACATTTTTTTCACACGGTGATATCAACAATAATTGTTAAATATCATCTGTCAAGAGTGGCCTGGAATTTAATGACAACTTTTTCTGTTATTTATAAAGTTTATCATCTAATGCTGCTCTACTCATGAGTCATGACAGATATTCAATAACTATTAATATCGCCATGTGAAGAAAATTAATTCCAATATTTGATTTATTTTGACAAAAAAAAAATGCTTTGCTATAAAAACTGCAAAAATACTGGCCCTTTCTCACGTTTCCTTCATTTCCACCTTAAAATTTAAAAACTATTTTAATATTTATTAATTTTTTTTGTCAAGATTACAATACTTTCTTTATATGTTGATATAAAACCACAAGGAAGGGCTAGTTGCGCCACAGTTCATCAAGGATTGAAAGATCGGTCTATCGGCGGCACCACATCTACCTGCCACGTGTGTGACGAGGGGAGACGGGGCCCCAAATGACAATAGCTCGTTAGCGGACAATCGACAATAATTCAACAACCGGAGGCTGAGTCACATCCCGAACCTTATTCGACGAGCAATGATCGTCAGCGTTATTTATCTCTTCTTCCTTTTTTACCACCTCGTCTTACTACCCTTTCGGGGATACACGCCTATGGGGTGACCTGGCGGTCTAGGGGTAAGGTGTCGGACTTCTGTACTGGGGGCCGGGGTTCAATCCTCGGTCCTGGCACAGATTTTTCTGATCGCCAAACCCTTCCTTCACCTCTGACAATACATCTTGTGAATGTGGGGAATGCCAGGCCTCCACCGTGGTTCGGATACCACGTTAAACTGTAGGTCCTCCATTTCATATCACAATCACCCTACCATTACACATTAGCGTAAGTACGTATAACCCGAACGGGTAGTAAGACGCGGTGCTAGTAATAATAATAATAATAATAATATACGCCTATGTAATAATTACACTTATGACTTAGGAATTTTGAAGTTATAATTTAGAGGAAATGCACCCGCAATATTTTTTTTGTGGAAGGCAACTGAAAAACCATTTAGTGAAAATCACCCTTAATGCACCCGACTGGAATAGAACACTGATATTCCCGTCCTCGGCAGTCTAGTCTGCTGCTAGAGTAGAGGGAAATATTGAGCTAGATCTACCTCTATCAAAATTTTTATTTATTAAGAACACGGGGAGATGAACCTTTTCGATTCCCGCCACCAAGTGTCATTTGTTAGTTTAGAGAATATAATTTGCTGTAGCCAACGTTGATAATATTGTATTGTACTAATGTACTAGTGGCATTTTTATGGAAATGAATAATATACATAAAAAATTTACAGGTACAAATGTAGTTACTTGAAAATGGTTTTATTAAGTTTAATAACTATAAAAAAATCCAATCTGAACCAAACGGTGATTTCTCTTTGTATATGAATTCGTACCCAATTTCTCAATTCTCTGACCCTATATATTTGGGGGTTAATCGGGATTTTAAGATGCAACAACACGAGGGATATAATTGATCTGCGTGTTAGTAAGTATTATTTGATTTTTAAAATGCATCGAATTAATGGCTATCATTAACGTCATAAACATATTTAAAAAAACCTAAAAAAAAAAATCATGAAATTAAAACGGTCAGAAGGACTAAAGCGATTCTGAGGGTATAGTTGCGCGAGGTTGAGAAAAATATAATTAAAAATTTGGGTGTTAGGGTATAAGATGAGAGACAAATAATCCTTTCGCTCTGAGCGAACTTCTTTGTCACGTTCCGCAAACTAAGTTTATACTTAATCCCCACAAGCGACAAGAGGATTAAGCTCCTTGGAGAGGGAGCTTTTGAGATAGTCCATCTACCCTATTTACAGTAGGAAAGGTGGTAAGTAACAGTAACAGCTAACAAAGAGTGTTTTTTATTGAAAACATTGCCTGAAAGTCACTAATGTCAACCTATTAGGAAATAATAATTATTTGCTTGGTAATACTATACTATCAATAAAAAAGTATTATAAAACGAGTATAGTAATAAATCCCTAAAGATATAATTGACGTTTTCTTGACGTATTTGAAAGAACAAAAAATATTAATAAAACCACTATCTTTTTTAATTTTGCGGTTATGGCAATAAAAAATATTATATTAGACCTACATGAAATAATAAATTTAAAAGTATTATATCCACACGTGTATCTTGTTATAACTGGCAACCAAAATATATAAAAGTTTTTTATAATGTCGATAAAGATCCAAACAAAATATTGGTTGGAAACAAATTATGAACACAACCGAAAATGGTTTGTATGATGTCAATAACCACCTCTATTTCGGTCGGTTCGCCATCTTAATTTATGAAGAGAATGCAGTATTGTATAACAGACTTCAGTTCCACAGAAAAAATAAACATCCCAAAGGTTTTTTATAAATTATATATTACAAAAATCTATTAGATGCAAGTGTGAATATAATAATTTTGTATTTATAATGCCATGCACTATATTATCTCATGTTGCCACAACCGATAAACAAAAAACATGTACATTTTATTAATATTTTTTTGTTCTTTCAATAAGTTACGAAAAAGCTAATTATTCAGTAATCCTAAGAGAAGTATTATTATAAGTGTTTATTAAGACTTGTTATTGTTGATATAGTTAGTATTACTAAGAAAATAATAATTATGGACGAATAGGTAAACATTGGTGACTTTCATCCAATATTTACTTTCTGATAGCTGTCACTTACCTACACTTCTAGTTACATGAATGGGGTTTAGCTCTGCTTATTACTAACATTAAAGTCCATCCGCATTCTTTACACTAATGGGCTAGGGAAGAGGTGGGCAGAATTTAGAATGAATGTACTCGCACTTGAAATGGAGTGAGATTGAAAAACAATTTAGGAAAATATACCTTGGTACACTCGGCCAGGATTCCAATCCAGACCAGACCGATGCCTTTTTCCACTAGATTAAGATATTTCCTATACTCATGTTCCCCTCCGTGCTTATAATTCTCACGTCCCTAATCAAAATTATCATTTAAAAAAAAATGTGTGCGCTGTCATTGTGCGTGTGTTCGTTTGCGTGAATAATCTACCACTTTCGCTAAAATTTCCTCACTGGGCTGAATATCGTTGTTGTGTTCATCGTGAAGTCGGGAATAACAACCACCCCTTTCAGGATATGACACTTTTTAAACTCCTATCATAATTCACAAAAAAAAAGTGTCGTCAATAAATTAAATCTTTATTTTAGAAAAATGACAACATTTTATCAGTGTACACTTCGTTTATCCAGGAAGGTAGCAAGATCATCCTGCATATTTCCCCTGTGGCTTAGCTTATAAGATAGGGCAAATGTAAGACTTCTGATACCACCTGCTTCGGTGGCCGCATGATCTAAGGCGTTATTCTCGCAATAGACTGGACTGCCGTTGACAGTGAGATGAGGGTTGGAAGTCCGGTTGGGTGTAATGAGGGTGGTTTTTTCTAAAAAAAAAATTCTGCTCTTCCTCCAAGCAAATGCTGTCACACATTTACTAAATTCAACCATCTTCATCCCTTTCACATCAGTGTAACAAGTTCATAAGTGTATAACACGAACGGATAGTAAGACGTGGTGCTAATTTTTTTTTATCGTCATATGAAATCAAACTTAGTTATTAACATTTTGGCCACTAAAAGCTGATGAGTTATGGTTTTTCATGTTTATTCAAGATGATTTATAGACAAATAATAAACTCATATAAAATCAATATCACATATTTATATGAATCTAGCGTTTTAAAAACCGACAATTTGGGCTAAAAGCTTTTATTAATTAGTTAATTAATTACTCGACCCCATTACTTTGTTTATTTTTAGTGGCACAACCATCTCTTTCACTTTTAAAAGAAAAAAACCCTTTCAGTTTGACTTATAGCAGTCAAGGGCTTCCAAAGAGAAAAAAGGTAATTCATTTCTGTTGTTTATTGGAAAAAATATGACTAAACACTTCTAAAACTACCCCATACATTAAACGACATCCATAGGAATACGCGTTAAGTTGAATATAGCTACTTATTCCTCTGAAAACCTGTCATTTATGAAACCCGGATAACATAAATTTCCCGCATGCGGAAACAGAGCATCCATTGAATAATGAAGCGCCCCCCTCTAGCTATTCTTTTTATAATTGATCAACTAAAATCACAAGCATGTGTGATCTGGCGTGTATGTAAAGTAAATTAAACTGCATTATATAACTCTTGTTATATCAAATTAATATGTACTTAATAACAGGCGGGCATGTAAAATATGTTTTGTGGAAGGTCATATTTCTATTAACAGTATTTTTTGGAGGGGAATGTGTATTGTGCGTATGTCGATGGTTTGTTTTCATATCTCTAGCAAATATAGATGTTATGAATAAAGTCTGTAAATGACAATGACATCTAATATGTATGGTGAGTCAATTTCCATGAATTACGCAATAAATAATAGTCCAATTTTTAGTTGTTATTTTTTTCTGTCCGCTCAACCATTCCATCTTCCGCCGTTTTTTTATATTTGTGAAAAAAATACCGCTTTGGTTTGTCTATTGTCTGTATCGTCGCGAATTTGTGTAAAGTTACGCATTTATTTTTAAAACAGATGAATGTTGACACCGGATGAATATTATTTTAATAAATACCTTTTTATAAAATAAAACCGTATATTCTTTAGGAGATTGAACTTTGAAAAAAAACATGCTGAGTTGGCTTAGCTAAGCTTTTGAATTAATTCTTCAGGCGATCATATTAATGATATAATTTTTTCTTTTATAGCTTTGAGATTTAATTAAAATAGCTTTAAAATATAATCATCTTAATTTGGTTCGTGATTTTTAAGCATGTACATACAACTTGGTGTGCTATTCTATTACTATTTTTCACTAATTTGTTATTTTTTTTATATCCATCCTATAATTCGAAAATAATGTTTTAAACGGCGGTGAATTGATGATCTGGGGTATAATTGCTGTAGTTATTCTAGAATATAGAACAAAGCCAAGATGAAAAAAACTTCATGGGTGGACTAGCAGACTAAACATAAATATGATAGAGTCTAATTTGCCCTTATTGGGAAGATCAAGTTTTGAATCCCGGTAGGATGTACTGATTGTATTTTTTCCCCAAAATGGTTTCCCACTCTTCTACGCAAATGCTAGGTTTTTTTTATCGCCGTGTCTTTCTACCTGATCAGACTATACGCATAATTGATAATTATTCTTAATTGTGTAGGGAAGCGTAAGAAACATTTTAGAGCTAATCAACCCGAATTTGCGTGGAAGGAGAGGGGGAAACCATTTAGGGAAAACCACTTAAGTAGATTTGACTTGGATTCAAATTCCGATCCATAAGTCGTAAGCAGGTCAATCTGGTACGAGAGTGACGCTTCAAGCCAGTATTTTCTAAACATTTTTGATCGCGACCCTAAATATAATCTTTTCTAGTCACGGCGGCCCGAAAGTCCACCATATTATACCTCGATTTGTTTACTTATTGCCACTTGAAGCACCTTTTAGAAAATATTATTATTATTATTATTATTATCACCGCGTCTTACTACCCGTTCGGGTTATACGCACTTACGCTAATGTGTAATGGTAGGGTGATTGTGAGATGAAATGAAGGACCCACAGTTTAACGTGGAATCCGAACCACGGTGGAGGCCTGGCATTCCCCACATTCACAAGATGTCTTGTCAGAGGTGGAGGAAGGGTTTGGTAATCAGATAAATCTGTGCCGGGACCGAGGATTGAACCCCGGCTGCCAGCACAGAAATCCGACACCGTACCCCTAGACTGCCAGGTCACCTTTTTTTTGAAAATACAAACATATTTGTTGTGATCAACATTGATGATATTTTATCATTTTATTAATTTAATATTAGTATTATTTTATAAGGTCTATCAAAAGGGACAGTGACAGATTACATAAATTGACGTATGGATATGTGAAAGTTTTATTTATTTAATTAGCCCTGCATCTTACTAACCGTTCGGGTTATACTCTTAAGTACTAATTACGTTAATGTATTAGGAATAGGAAAGGTTGAATTTAGAGGAAGTGAACCTACAGTTGCGTGGAGGGAGAGTATAAACTATTTAGGAAAAACCACCCCCCAGGTCACCCGACCGAGATTTGAACACACGAGAATCCCTAGGAGCGAGAGCGCAAGTGCTGACCAATTTTGCCAATAAAGATATTTTCATATAACTTCCAGGGTTCTTTTACATACCACAATCGACATGGGACCGACGGATTTACTCACCCTCCGAAAGAAGTTGTGCTACGGATTTTTACCGCTCAAGAAAAATCCGTCGACACTGGCTGGGTTAGAACCCACGACTACCGGGTCCCGAGGCGAGCACTTCGCCCCAAAACCCACATAGGCTGACAGTGGGAACAGTTGGTAGCCCGTACGTTCGGTACTTGGGAGTTGGACGTGACCGACTCGAACGTGTGTCAAGCAAGTAGATATGAAGGATTTTTTTAGCACCATTTTGCTATAGTCAGTATATCAATAACTCTTCATAATATCCGAGCTTCACAATTAATTTGTAATAGCAATATTTTATTATTTTTGACTTATTTATTATTTGTTTGACCTTCCCCGTGACACTAAGGAACATTCTTGCGACCCTGGGTTTTGGAACTACTGCTTTCGACCTTTTGGGTACTGGAGTGAGTAAATTCAGTCAACTTCCTTTAAATTATATTTTCTTCGCCCTTTTAGTGTTTTAAATTCAGATAGCTAGTAAGAAACTGTGCCAAAAAACAAAAAAAAAACCAGACTTTTGACCCGCCTCGGTGGAGTAGTTAGCTAACGCGCTAGTTTCATGTTGAGCTAGACTGCCAAGGACGGGAAGATCGAGGGTCGAATTTCGGTCGGGTTAACTGAGGGTGGTTTTTCTTAAATGGTTTTCCACTCTCCCTCCGCGCAAATGCGGGCTAGCTTCCTCTAAATTCAAACTTTTAAACTCCCAATTCACTAGCGTAACTATTACCTAAGTGTATAAGCTGAACGGGTAGTAAGACGCGGTGCTAAATAAAGAAAACAACAGATTCTTGAAGCGGATGAATACAAAGGTGTGCTAGGAACTTTTAAAATACAAGAAAGGGCTAAGTTAACTTGTATGAAGAATACATGCCAACCGGTGGATAAATAAAATGTTTAAAATAAGGAGGTGAAAGGGGAGGAGGGTGTGCTCGGTTGGGTGGGGGTGTGTGGGAGAGAAGAGAGTAGGAGTGTCGGCGATCGCGCGGCGGATGAAGACCCGCACTCCGGCCCGTATGGGCTGATAGAATCCTTTGAAAGGCTCGCTCGCGCTTCATAACTTCCTTCCTTCTATCGAGTTACCCAATCCACTAAACTTCCGCACACCTGCTACAACGCACCGGAGAAAGTAACCACAAGCATGGAGTGGGAAGGCTCGCCGCAGGGATAACTTACCCGATTCTGACCAGCGGGCTAGTCACTGCCGGATGTAATTTTATTCCTAGCTTTCACGTCCGGAGCAAAGGTTGTTGGATATTTAAATTTAATAAAGATATGATAGGAATGGGGACGTTCAATAAAGTGCATTCGCTTGTAAATAGGTTATACACCTAAGTATAAGGGAGGGGAAGAAAACATAATCAGTGAAACCAGTTGTAGATCGAACACCTGACCCTTGTGTTAATCCGCATCACAAATCATAGGAAGGGACCCTGCAGTTGAAGCAGTCGATCTTGATTCGAATCTATTGAAAAATGACGCATGGTCACAGGGATATTATTATATTTATAATCGTTTACACCCCAAGCTTTGCATTTAATCCATATTTAATTGTATGTCGTTGTTTTATTACGTCTTATGCCGCTTTGAACGTACACTTTACCCGCCTCGGTGGCGTAGTTGGCTAACGCGCTAGTCGTGTTGAGCTCAACTGCCAAGGACGAGGAGGTCGAGGTTCAAATTTCGGTTGGGTGAACTGGGTGGAGTTCCCTAAATGGCTTTCGACTCTCCCGCCACGCAAATGCGGGTTCACTTCCTCTAAATTCAACCTTCCCAATTCATAATCCATTAGCATAATTAGTACTTAAGCGTATAACCCGAATGGGTAGTAAGAGGCGGTGCTAAATTTTAAAAAACGTACACTTTATTTGTACTGTTGTCAGCATAAAGCCACAACCGAGTCACCGGTGGCTGTGATATAAACTATAATTATTAGTAGCTGTCACGTCTATCACAGACTTTGCCTTAAAATATGTGTGAAGAATGACCCTGAGAACGGAACAATCCCTAGATAACACAGTGGTAGAGCATTGGTGTGCCAAGTCAAAGGTCCGGGATTTTATTTCCGTATCCAGGTGTCTTTTTAAAAATGTATTTGAATATTATTCAGATACGGCTAATTTTTGTATTCATAATCATTCATCTCCCAAATTTCGCCTTTCATATATAATTAATTGTATAGCGGTGCTTTATTTTGAGATAAATCTTAAGATAAATGTATCAATAACAAGATGCCATAGATCGAACGGGTAGTAAGTAATATGTGATGCTAAAACACACACATACACTCTCACAATACCAATACTGACTTGGCCATTTAAACTCAAACAAGAAGACCAAACCCGTACCAAAATCAAAAGTTCTACGTTCTGAGGCCCCCGAACGGCAGAACCTGTCAAACCCTATAACCCTGCTGCTCTCTTGTGACACTTGTTTTCATTGTCACATAACTTTGATTATGTACAAGCTGCTAATATAGAAATCGCCTCTAAACTAGAGATCAGGGCGGCCGCCTTGCGTTTTCTGGCTGTCCTGCCGATCTTCCTCGCTAGTCTCTTACCGCTGAGAGAAACAATAGTGCCGGGGGAAACAATCGAATCTTGGGCGAGGGTCCAACAATAAAAATGTCAGTCTCTTCCTGTCTGTTTTTTCTGTTTAGAACCTTGGCCGGATATATCCCCCCCCCCTCTCTACAGGCAAATGGTGACACACTTTATCTTAATTTTACCTTACTCATACTTACCTTTATCAATTTAAATATGTGGATTCCCGGACTGGTAGTAAGACACTAAGTAAATTCGATCCTTACTAAGACAGTAAAACAGGATTTATAGTTTCTGCTAAATTAATTTTCTTTTAAACTCTTCTGAAGTACAGTCCAGTTTTATTAGAAATAGTCTTTTAGGAAATAGACACATTTTTATGCGGGGAACATTATTATTTTATGGATATTGACAATACCATTCAAAAGTCGTAACTCACTCTCGTAATAGACTGGACTGCCGATATGGGGAGATCGGGGTTCAAATTCTGGCCTGGTGTACTGTGGGTAGGTTTTCCTAAATTACTTTTTACTCTCCCTACATGCAAATGCGGGTATACTTCCTCTAAATTATGCTAATGAATTAGGAATAAGAAAGGTTAAATTTAGAGGAAGTGAACCCGCATTTGCGTGAAGGGAGAGTGGAAACCATTTAGGAAAAACCACACCCAGGTCACCCGACTGAGATTTGAACACACAAGAATCCCTAGGAGAGAGAATGCAAGTGCTGACCAATTTTGCTGGTAAAGGTATTTTCACATAACTTCCAGGGTTCTTTTACATGCCACAATCGACATGGGACCGACGGATTTACTTACCCTCCGCATACCTAATACATGAGCGTAGTTAGTACATTGGCTTGTAATCCGAACGGGTAGTAAGATGCGCTGTTAAAACAAACAAAAAAAGCCGCTTTATATAACATGACCTAAAGCATGAATATGCGAAATAAGATAAAGTAACATTTCTGGCTGTAAGATGAGGCTTTTACTGGGAAAATTGGACTGTAAGTAAACTAATTTTCTCTCCTGAAAACAAACACAACACTCCATTCGTTCAACTCGTTTTTTATGTCTTAAAACTCTTTTTTTGTTTTTACTTCAAAATTCAATTGACTTTGAAACGTTAACCTTATAGAAGCAATGAAAGTGATGATGCAAAATAAAAAAGGAAATTCTTTTAGCATAATATTTTATTTTATTTTACTCTAGAAAATTGTTTTTCTTTACCCAAAATTATTTCAGTCTTACCCGCTTCGGTGGCCGAATGGTCTAAGGCGTTACTCTCGTGTTAAATTGGCGTGCTGAAAATGGGGAGATCGGAGCTTGAATCCCGGTTGGGTCTAGTATGAGTGGCTTTCCTGAATCGTTTCCTCCTCTCTTTTTACGACAATACGGGTAGATTATCTCTAAAATATTTCCTTACTCATCCTTACTCCATTTAAAGTAATTATTATGCATGTGTATAACCTGAATATGTATTAAGACGCTGTGATATAATTATATATATATTTAAATCACGCCTTGTAATCTGAGGCTCTCAGTACATCCGAGTGGGATTAAAATCACGATCACTCTGTCATCGGTAATTTAGTCTATTGTGAAGGTGATGCCTTAGACTATGTGGTCCCCGAAGCAGGTGAGACAATCTTAGGAGTCAACAAAAGGAACATATCTAATTTGAGGATATTTTGTTTAATGTTAAGTTTTTTTTATCTGTCTCATTCCCCCCCACCCCCACCCACTCTCATGTAAGCCACCCCCTTATTGAACACTTTCGGGGTCTTGCCCCCATAGGAATAACCTTAACTGACATTTTGAAAGAATATTGTCATAAGCCAAACCATGTGTGATTTAATTGTATTTTTTGAGAAAGGGGATCCATGAGTACGTGGATTAAACATTAATATTTAGTTTAATTTTCCGGTGGGATGAAGTTTGGGGTTTGAGTCTCGGCCTCACATAAATTTGGGTATATTTCTTCTAAATTCTACCTTACTGATCTTTATAACATTTGTGTAGTCAAATGCTTTGAAAAGAAAAGGACAGATGGTTTGGATTTTTATATATTTCAAGTGACCTTTTGACGACGTTGACCTCTCTGGATTTATTTTTTTATAACTTTTGAAAAAGTTATTTTTATCGTGATTCGACTATAATTCAATCTATAATTTTACTCTATTAGTATATTGATGTAGGGCCAGCTACAAAAGAAAATGATCCTAGTTCAATCTAGAATAAATTAGACAACTAGAACCCATATCGTTAATATAACAAATTAGTCTGATGCCATGTCGTGGAATGTTAAAACTGTACTTATAATATGTAATACGCCATTTGGTCCCCATTTGACCGATAATACATAGGTTATGCACTATACACCTCACATGGCGATTGTATATTCGTTGATACTTGACCAATGAATGTTCTACCGAGTGAAGAGAACAATTTCACAGGTCCAGTTTAAACCATCTTGGTTTAGACCGACAAAACTCCACTCCACGCCAATGAGTTGGTCCCTATTTCAACCTTACTCTAATCTAACGAGGAACATTTGGCTCGGCACGCTACCTACTGAGTTAAGGGCAGTGTGATACAATCTTGTATGACTCCCGGGCCAGTATGAATGATGTATCAACAGTTTGGGCAGCAACAAAAATAAAGTACTTTTAGTTGTAACACAAGTATTATTATTATTATTATTATTATAATTATTATTATTAGCACCGCGTCTTACTACCCGCTCGGGCTCCACGCACTTACGCTAATGTGTAATGGTAGGGTGATTGTGAGATGAAATGGAGGACCTACAGTTTAACGTGAGTCCGAACCACGGTGGAGGCTTGGCATTCCCCACATTTACAAGTTGTGATTAATACACGTCTTGTCAAAGGTGAAGGAAGGGTTTGGCAATCAGATAAATCTGTGCCGGGAGCAAGGATTGAACCCCGGACTCCAGCACAGAAGTCTGACACCTTACCCCTAGACCACCAGGTCACCTAACACAAAAGTTTTTTTTTTTTTTTCGAAATTATAGAACCAGTAAATCAATATAGTTAATAGAATGACTAAGTGATTTTGTAAGGTAAGTTTTCTTTTTTATATAATAAAGATAGGGTCAATACCATTTATATTATTTATTTAAATACCCGTTAAAATTGGCGGGGCAGAAGGGAACGGCCTCCGAACAGAGGGTTGTACCATATAAATCGGCCATAATGGTATGACAAATTGTGTCAGAGATGCGTTTTAACTTTTTTTTACTTTTTGTATATTTAAAAAAATCTAAGGATGACTGTTCGTGTGTTTAACTTGCCCTCTCTGTTGCTGGGAAGACCAGGGATTGATCACAACCGGGTGTTTTTGTGATGTAATTTTTTTTTATCGACAATGTGACCTACTATTGGTATTCAAGACGTATTGTGGGAGAATTCCTTCACACACTTCATCTCTTCCTCTTGTTCCTTCAGGTGAGATGGTTTAAGTCTGTGCTGAAACTAAAACAAAACAAATAAGACGCAGATTCAACCGGATATTGCTTCGGGACGCTGTTTTATAGATAGAAGGAAATTAAATAGAGAAGTCAGCTATACATTTTATATCTCGACCTTATTTTTTTCCCTCGCATAGAAAAAAAAGGAGAATAAGAAATCTGTTCTCGCTCTCTTTCTTCGTGATCTTTAACGACGCAACTATCGCAAAATAATTTCGTTGTAAAATAAACCTATTTCACTCGACTTAGATCTAAACCATGGCATCCTGTGTATAACATCCTAGTATAGTTTTAACCCAACAATAGACTATAAACAAACACCTTCTCATGTGTAAAACGATGAGGATTGTTAAAAATAACACCCGATTTCGCGTGAAATTAGTTTTGTAAACGAGTGAGCTATATTATTATACATATAATCGACGTGAGTGAAATGGCTTCAAACCTTTATTATTAAAGTCTCCTTTCACGACTACCCCGTGAAATATCCAAGAATACAACCTTTCTTACACATAAGTAGTGTTAAATTGCATATAGAATCTTCTATAGGGGCTGCACAATATTTGTTCATTAAAGCAAAATATATTAAAAATCAATTGTTTGTGCCCAAAGGGGTTTTAAATAAGGTTTTTTTTGACAAACGTCTAAATTGATAATCAAACAATTATTTAAATTGAGTAAAGATAATTATATTTTTCTGCCTGCCATCCATTCAATTATTTTTATTTTACTTAAATTAACAACCAGTTTATTGTTTAGTGACTTACACCGATGAGCACGCGAACTAATGGCCAGGCTCATATGGTGTTGTTTTATGGTGATGCTGATGGTTAGGTTGGATTTCGAATACAGTATTGGTGTACTGAAATGTTTTTTCCTAAATTGTTTATCTTTATCAACGAATATGCCGGTGCATTTTCTTTAAACTATACCTTCCTTATCCATACTCAATTAGTGTTATTAAATAGGAGTGTGTGTAGTCAAGCCAGGTTAAAAATACGCAGAAAATAAAATGTTTATTGATTAATTTTTACTAAAATAAATCGCTAGTCAATGAGTTTGTCAAAGAAAAATATAGTCAAAGTGTCAACTAAAATGTTTATGAAACAACTAATTATCATTATTTTAATTATATTAGTTACAGAATACCATGTTGACTTGAGCTGGTGGATGAGTGGTCTAAGGTCTTAAGACTTGAATGGCCTTGTTATCATTGATGGAGATGTTGGGTCTTAAATCCTAGTCGGGTGCATTTGGGAAAGTTTCTCTCATTGTGTTTTTTAATTATTTTACCGCTCTCTCTCTCGTAAAATTTTGGTTAATTTCCTTAAAGTTCGCATTTATTATACAGGATGTCCCATGTAAAAGTAGCCAGAAACGAGCAAACGAGCATGGGAAATACTGGTGTGTGTGTACTAACTGATTACAAAATATGCTGACAATGATCGCCTTGACTATCTATACACCTTTGTACGTGGTTAAAACCACAATTTGAATATTTCGATACGCATGCGTTTGGAACCAGGCTACTTTTACGTGGGACATCAGGTATTATCTCCTTAAATTCGTATACGTTACGGTTAGGATAGCCTGTAGTAAGACAGAAAGAAGAAAAGCGTTAAAAGAAACCTTAAATTATTGATTTATATCTAATCTACATTTTTAATACAATTAACTATAACTCTGCCCGCATCGGTATCCAAATGGCCTAACGCGTCACTCTTGTATTGAACTGGCTTGCCGGTGACGAGGGGATCGGAGCTCGAATCCCGGTCGAGTGTATCGAGGATAATTTCCCTGAGTGATTTATCACTCGCCCCTCACGAAAATGTGGGTACATTTACTACTAAATTATACCTTACTCACCTCTTTCCCATGATTTAAAACCGTATGCGTGTATCCCAAACGGTTACTTATACGTGGCGAGTAAAAACCTCCGCGAATTTATTACCTCTACACATTAAACGTTAATTTAAATCAGGGAGAACCTAAAATAAATATATCGAATGTTTACGGTTTCTTTGATTAGGATAACCTTTTGTTACAATTGAGGATCAACGTCTAGAGAGACAATTCTTCTTACCGATTGAACCGATAGTTCGAGATGAGAAGTTGGCTTGTGGGAGTACAAAGTTCTGCGGGGGGTGCAGTAGAATCTGTGAACAAGAGCTCGGATAGAGAAGGATTAAAGACGCGAGCTCGCTTTGTTCTTAGCCGCTACATCCACTAATACTCCAAGGAGGAACCAACAACATCTAGTTCTCAAAGTTGTCTTAGTACACGCTGATGTGCTTTGTGTTGGCTTCAAAGATCACCAGGGTTGTAGGGAACTCAATTTCGAAGGTGTCACGACAGAGGAATAATGTTTTGTCAATCTGTTGTAGAGGATCAGACGAAACATATATTTTTTAACATCAATTAGTTTTATTTTGTATCAAGTTACAAATTTAAACCATTCTAAAATCGTTTTAGTTTGAAAACTAAATCACTAATGACGTCTAAGTGATGATCACTGAATTAAAAAAAAAATTGTTTTACATATACCTTTATAAGCATATTTTAAATTAGTCTGTGCTTATAAATTATATTATTTCATAATTAACAGCGAATAGTGTAGAACGTAAAATGCATAGTTCATAATAAAAATATAATGGCTTATAATGGGGAAAAAAATCATTAATAACAAGTAAGCACGGTTTCTACAAGACATTTCAAACACGAAGTTAATTTCCAACTGCTTTACATACTGCCCTTTAGTTAGACTCTCCTCGTATGGTTGATTCGTCTAAAATACAATGTTTGCTTATTAAACCCATGCGTAATACGTAAATATTTAAACATATATGCATTTGATGAATTATGCACTATTCACCAGGTTTTGGTTATGAACAGTTTCATTGAAATTAATGTGTTTAAACTTTTTACACATAATGTAATTTTAACTACACACTATTAATTAATCGTTATATATGAATATAAACCCAGCCTTACCGATCGATGCTACGTTAAAGTTGAGTTCACAATCTTATTGGTGGGCATGCGCTATAAAGGTCACGTTCATTTAGTCTTGTTTTCTGGTGACAAGAAGGTTGGGGTTCGATTACCGTCCGGCTTTCAACGCTACTTTCATGTAAATGCGGGTATAACTTTTTTTAAACTATACCTTACTTTTTACTACCCAACTAATGTGTGTATATATAGTATATGCTTATAACCCTAATGGGTATTTAAATGTTATGAAACATTCATATTTTAAAGTTATTTAAAAACAAAGTTAAACTGATATTAGAACATTTAAAATATACGCTTTGGTAACCGAATGATCTAAGGGGTCACTCTTGCAATAGGCTAGACTGCCGATGATCGGGAGATCGTAGTTTGATCCCGGTCGGGTGCATTTAGGGTGTTTTTTCCTAAATGGTTCTTCACTCTCCCTCCGCGCAAAAGTGGTTACACTTCCTCTAAATTCAGCCTTCCTCATCTTTAACTGGTGAGCTGGTGGTATAGGGGAAAGGTGTCAGACTTCTATGCTGGCGGCCGGGGTTCAATCCTCGGTCCCAGCATAGATTTATCTGATTAACAAACCCTTCCTTCACCTCTGACAAGACGTGTATTAATCACAACTTGTGAATGTGAGGAATGCCAGGCCTCCACCGTGGTTCGGATTCCACGTTAAACCGTAGGTCCTCTATTTCATCTCACAATCACCCTACCATTACACATTAGCGTAAGTGCTTATAACCCGAACGGGTAGTAAGACGCGGTGCTAATAAAAATAATAATCATTTTTAACTCATTAGCACACAGGCGTATAAACCGAACGGTTAGTAAGACACGGTACTAGAAAAAAAAACCAAAACTGTGGGGTATAAATTTATTTGGTGGCTGTCCATCCAAATAAGCTCCCCGTCTAATTGATGCCGGATAATTACCCTCGACCTTAATGGTCTAATTACGCCCTTGGTCTCATGACCTGAGTGGCCGTAGAATTTCTCGGTGTGTGTTACCACCCACCTGCGCAGGTCTCAAGGGAAGTTCCGAGATACCTGGGTTGCATTTAGTTCTGCGACTACCCGCACCAACACCAACACAGTCTTATTTTCATAAGAAGGGTCTTTTAAAATAATATACACTATTTTTTGTGATTAACATTGATCACATTTTTATATAAAGTCAAATCCAAGAAAAACTATCATTAGTGAAAATGAGGGATGATTGAATGGCTGGCCGGGAGACTGAAGTTTTGCGTAGAGAGAATTTAGTTTGTAAGTCATGTTCAGGTATAATAATTTTGTTAGAAAGTGCATGTTGTATACTTTAATCAGCAACAACAAAAGCGTATAATCCTAACAGGTAGTAGGACGTTGTGCTAAAAAAAAACTTTCAAAATAAATGATTTGACACAATTGAACATACTTTCTCATAAAAAATTGTAATAAACAAAATTGTAAAATATGATTTACCATTAAACTATCCTATGATAATTTTTCCTAAGAATTTTTTTATTTTTATTTTGAGAATTATATGAAAGACGCTTCAGGTATAATTTTTATTCAAAATTGCTATAGCAATAAAAAAAAATTAAAAAATCCCATTAATGCGTCATCAGAAAATTACCCTTGAATAGATTTTTCTCTGAAAAACAATTATAACACGATTAAACTTTTGGCAATTTATAAAACTATTTAGATACCCATTAAAAAAAAATATTGTTGTTACCATCATTGAAAAATTACGAGTTTTCGAAAGTAAGTATTCAGTAGTAAACGTACCTTTATTTTGGGGCTAAGATAAAAATCACGATTTGTACTCGAGCTATGACTAACATCTAAATATAAAGTTTTAACTAAATCTATCAAAATATTTCTGTTGTACTCCCAGGTACAAACGGACAGACATACGGTGAGACGAACGGACGGATATAAAGAAAGGAGATACCATATTTTTTAATTTGAAGGTACATAAAACGTCAAGATTCATCATAACTTTGAGATCAAAAATGTTTCCGATTAGAATACTTTCTCTGTGTGAGAAGTAAAAGAAAGAAAGCTAGATGTGAAACACTTACACGTCAATATTTATGTTACTACTCCACTGCTCTGTGGTTTTAATCTTCCTGAAGGCTCTCTCTCTCGCCGATATATTGGCATAAATCCCGTCCTGACTGAAGTCGCCATCACACTTGATAAAATTGACCAGTGGCCCGTACATTTGCATTGGATACTCTTTGATCGAAACCGCTCGCAGGCCGTAATTTTGACCCGTGAACAAATAGATCAGCGTAAAGCAGTAACATACTACTCCGTAATGATTATTTTGTACTCGAAGGGGTGACCTGGTAGTCCAGGGGTAAGGTGTCGGACTTCTGTGCTGGGGTCCAGGGTTCTATCCTTGGTCCCGACACATTTATCTGATTGCCAAACCCATTAAACCCATTAATTAGCGTGTTAACATTTATTTTTTATGAACTAATACAAATCACTATTATTTCCATGGTCTAGTTTTGTTTTATAGTTAATTTAGGGGCTTATTGGTAGCATTTTATCATATTATTAGATAATCCCATGATACTTGAATAAAATATCAACAATCCCAGTCCTAGTGTACTATGACAAAGGGAGATACTAATTATTAGTGTACTATGGATAAGGGATAAGATCATATAAGGCTTTGCCTACCGGGAAGGCCTCTTAATTTTTATATGATGCAATAGAATATATAATATATTCTATGCTGGCGGCCGGGGTTAAATCCTCGGTCTCGGCAAAGATTTATCTGATTACCAAACCCTTCCTTCACCTCTGACTAGACATCTTGTGAATGTGAGGAATGCCAGGCCTCCACCTTGGTTCGGATCCCACGTTAAACTGTAGGTCCTTCGTTTCATCTCACAATCACCCTACCATTTCACATGAGCGTAAGTGCGTATAACCCGAACGGGTAGTAAGACGCAGTGATAATAATATATAATATAGACAAGTTTCGTTGTTCCGTTCATCAAAGCTCAGTCACGATGAATAAAAGTTTAATATAATCGAAAATCCTGATGCACTGGTGGTTGCGTAGTCACTTTTTCAACCAAAATATAAAACTGCGCAGAAATAAATACTGACTGTTAAGCCGGTGCAAGCCTTTGAAATTCTGAATCAAATCCGAATCTTCCAGTGTTAAGATTAAAAATTTCGAATCTTACTAAACTAAAACTTAGACTCTTGACTTGATTGGTTTAACTAAAATTTCGAATATATATAATTCATACTTACTTAACAGATTAATATAATCAAACCAAAAACCTGTATCGTGGTAGAGTGACGAGAGAAATTTTACTATTTTGAATTTAAGGTCGTAAAGGAATAACGTAGGGGACAGATGATTATGGCAGTCGATATTTTGTACTTCGAGTCTAAGATCTATAAGTGGTGTGATCTTTATTTAATTTTACATTTTCAGAGATAGTGCTATTTATTACATTAATTATTTAAAATACACTTTTAAAAAAGTGTCTTACATGTTTATCACTTTTAAAAAAAAATTCATCATAATACAATATTATTGTATTTGATTCGGAAACTTAACCTATTAAAATACTCAATACAGATTTGATGTGAAACAAGATCATAGTAAGCCTGAAATAAATTATTCTATTATGATATAAACTTATTTTTAAAATAAAATATTTGATCCGATTTTTTCTTAAGCATGGGATTCGATTAGAATTCGATTCGTTAAAATAAATTTATCCTGATATTCGATTAAGATTTGACTCGAACATTTTTCTTAGGGTTAGATTCGATTCGAGTAAGTTAGCTGAGATTCGGATTCGATTCGAAATTGAAAGTTATGGATTTGCACAAGCTTACTGACTGTTTTTCTTTACTTTAACACTCCACGTTCGATCACTACTGTCACATCACTATACAAAATTATACTCTTTCATAAAACCACAATATATTATATATTATCTTTGTTTAAGCCTGTTGTGTTTATTTCAAAACACAATTAGTGTGTTACCGGTTTTTTCCGGTCTATTTTAAAGCAAACATCCCTCTAATTTTTAAATTGAAATTGAAATTGAAATTTAAATTTAAAGTTGTGATATCGCTGTTCCGTGCACGTCAAGGGATATTTAAGTCACTATATATAACGTTATCCTAAATACTGTGATAACATCTTATATCGACTTAGATAATCTTAAAATTGCTCTTAAATTATTCTCATTATAAGTAATCGTTAGTCAAATTATCGCAGCTACTAACCTATCTTTTTTGATTTTTACTTTTAGCACAAGTGTTTTTACCCGCACTTGTGGGCACGCGTATGGATAAAGTTCGTTCACGGTAGGAGTTTACCTGGGAAAGGACTTTTTTCCCTACCAGAAATCTATTATATAGTAGGATATTGGTAAGAAAAAAGACCTTTCAGAGGTAAACTCCTCCCGTGAATGAAGTATACGTCATTCTCGTCTTGTATGTATTGTCCGTGGTAGAAAGGTCGGGGCTATAATCCCGGCTGGGTGAACTAAGAGGGTATGTTTCTAAAAAAAATTCCTAATGTCTTTTCTTATGCAAAATGCGAGTACAGTTCTTCCAAAATTGTACCGTCCTCATCTCTACCCCTTTAGTATAAATATACGGTTATCCCGAATGAGTAGTAGGAGCAATTATCAATGTTTTATTTAATCCAATAGGGAATGACTGAGTAGCGAAGATAAGAATAAATGCACCACAATTCACCCAGTGAGAGAATAAAAAAGTCTTAGGTGGGAAGAAAAGAGCTTCCAACTCACCCTTTTTAAACACACATTTATTTATATAAGTAAAAAAAAACTTACACCCTATCTTAATCCTTAGCAAATAATGAAATATAATGAGTACGAACACCTACATAATACTTAATTACTTAATACACTTCCTGGGATTAAACCAAGCTACCATACACCTATTGGTCTCGCTAAACACTTGGTTATTGAGATTACTGTTTTTTTTTTTTATTAATGTCAAACAATACTTCTTTTCTTTTCTTTTCAGACGACTGAAAAGGGGAGGGGGTGGAGAAAAAACTTTCCGAATTATCGCGGTACTATCGTGACCGGAAAATACGAGTTAAACCTAATTTGGCAAGAGAGCAATTAAGGAAGGAGAAGTACTCTGCTCGAGTCACAAAACTCACGAGAAGAGGTGAAGGGTTAGGGGAGGCTAGTTCAAGAGTTCGCAAAACTTGGCTTGTTTTTCAACCTTTATTTGCTGTATCTGAGGCAATCCCACTCGCGGTTTCATCTTTCAAACTTTACTAAATAGACCCGCATCGGTGGACAAGTGGGCTACAGATCTAACTTCTTTGGACTAATTTATTTTAGTCTCGGAGGTTGAGGTTTGAATCTCTGTCAGGTGTACTGAGGGTTTTATTTTCCTAGATGATTTCCTACTCTCTCCACGCAAATCCGGATACATTTATTCTAAACTCTACTTTACTCATCCCCAACCCATTAACTTAATTAATATATATATATATGCAACCTGCTTCGGTGGTAGATTGTTATTAAGGCGTAATTCTTGCAATTTACTAGACTGCTTATCGGGGTTGGAATCCCGGTCGGGTATACTTAAGTTTTTATCTAAATGGTGTTTAACTTTCCCTCCACGCAAATGTGGACACACTTATTTAAAATTCAACATTACTCATTCCTTACACATTAGCGTAATTTGTACATTTTCGTATAATAAAACAAACTCACACGCGCTGGTAATTTTTTTTTAAACTAATTTTACAGCGCTAGATGTTTATTCCACACGTGCCAATATTTGGTAGCTCTCTACGAAATAAAATAAAACACACATGACTGGTGTTGAGTTTTCTTCGCGGTTCTGTGCTTGTAACGAATTTACAACGTCCTAAAATACGCCACTATTACATAATAAACGACGTGTTTCCATTGGCAGTGGTGGCTACGCGCCAATTTTACGATCATGCATTCGAATACTGTTACTTTTTTTTTACAATGCCATTTAAACAAAATACTGTATTATGGGTTTATGTTGTGTTTTTATTTGCAAGTCCAATACAAGGGGTGCTTTTAACGATTTAATTAGGGTCGAGAGTGAATAGACACCTTATCTCGGTCATTGACGTGTCTGCCTGATGAGCTAAAGGTCCTAGGTCCAATCCCCGGCATGGCTTAAAAAATTATCTTTGGTGAAATGTGGCTTTCCCCTTTCACAGTGATGCATTAACGGGCGGGGTCTGAGTGTTGTGTCTGGTATAGATTTAAGTTAGTTTATAAGTCTTGTGGCAATATGATCAGTCGGTTCAGAAAGTGCACGTTATATACCTTTTTTAAAAAAATAAAGATTTATTAATTACATTCCACAGACAGTTAAACTTGGATAAATGTTCTAAATAATTTACAATTTAATCAAACCGCAATTTAAAAAATAATCCCGCTAGTCGTTCGTTAGCCAATAATACTTAATAAGAGGCGATCATTTTCATTAAACATTTATTTCCCCTCACTGACGATTAAAACTTAACAAAAGTAGATCAAGATCTTACTCTGACAGAGAGAGAAAACTGACTGATTTGACTGAATTAACGTTTTCACGTTTAATGGTAGTTTATTTTCTATAAATAAGTTTCACTAATAAGTCATGTTGGTGTATGATAATTGATAATCGCCTATTAGATTATATTCACCTGAATTAGAACGGTGAAAGGATGAGAAAACTAAAATAGGAATTACACTTGTAAAACCACATCCGGGGTACATAACCTGGTATTCAAATACAAGTTGAACGCGAGTAAAGGGCAGTGTTTTTTTGCAGTTTTTATAGCGAAACTTTTTTTGTTCAAAATAAAAAAAAATTCTTGAGTAGAAACGTAGAGCTTAATTTTCTTCACATGGAGATACTAACAGTTCATGAATATCTGTCATGAGCATAGCGGCATTTGATTAGAAACTTTTTTAAGTTAAGATAAAAAAATTGTCATTAGATTCCAGGACATCCTTTAAAAACATTCAAGAGCAGCTGTTGAGGTCACCATGTGAAGAAAATTAAACTACTATGTTTTTACTGGAGAATTATTTGATTTTTTTTGACCAAAAAAAGTTTTAGTATAAAAACTGCAAAAAATACTGCCCTTAACTTGACTTCCCTAAACTCCCGCCTCACCGCTTGGGCGCCGCATAAAGTCGTGTGACCCGCATATATTAATTCAGATATAGTAAGTATCAATACCTATAAGATGATACTAATAAAAAAAAGTAAAATATGGTCATATTGACCACAAAATAATTATGTTTTTATTTTATAAACGGTTATTTCTATCAAAATACTACCCTAGATATAGTAATAATAATAATAATAATAGCCTTTATTTGGTGAGGTTAAGGCGTTAGCCATCTCTTACACTTAACCAGTGTTGAATACAACATACACTATTACATTTATTGAAATACAATTTAATAAAGGAATATTCAAATAAGTAGAAAAACATTTGCATACTCATTCATACACTTATTTAAAGCTCAAGTAGTTTCAAGAACTCAGTTTAGCTTGTTAGACAAGATAAATTGCTTAACCGCACACAGAAGGGAAGTCTAGATGTTAGACGACGAGTATAGTTATCTAGTCTGTTCCAAGCCTGTGATGCCAGGACAACGTATGTTTGAGATCTATGTATGGGAATATACATATGTAGAGTGAATTCTGAACTAGTAGCTCGGTTGTGTTCATCTTTCAGAAACAGGAACCGTGAGGAGAGGTATTGAGGCTGAGATGTGGATAATATTTGTTGAAGCAATACTAACAAGTGTAGCCTTCACCCTTCATTTATTCTTAAACAACCCGGTTTGTTAAAATAATTAGAAATATGGTAATGCCGTTTTAAGTTAAACATGTATCGAACACACATGTTTTGTAGTCGTTCTGCTAGATCGTCTCTTAAGTCATTGTACACTACGTCACAGTAGTCAAAGTATGGCATTATTAAGCTCTGGACAAGGATAATTCGTACATTTTCTGGGAGAAAATTCTTTAGTCTTCTCAGTGAATGTATGCAGTCATACACTTTCTTGAAAATCAAAGTTACCTGATCTGTTTAATTAAAACTTTCATCAATAATCACACCAAGGTTTTTAGTAATTGTTGTAATGCCAGGTCTCCACCGTGGTTTGGATTCCACGTTAAACTGTAGGTCCTTCATTTCATCTGGCATTCACCCTACCATTGCACATAAGCGTAAGTGCGTACAACCCGAACGGGTAGTAAGACGTGGTGCTAATAATAATAATAATAATTATTATTATTTAATAATTGTTGTCAGTTTTACTGTGGCTACTCCTAATCGTAATGTCAGTCAGCAGAGAACGGTCCACATTCAATGGCTTGAATTTCATCAGGGTTCAATTTAAGTCAATTTTTTTTTTCAGACCAAGCATTTATTGTAGCTAGGTCAATATTTATTCGTTGTATGACTGTATTTATTGAAGAATGGTCAGTGGAAATATATATTTGAAGGTCGTCTGCATAGGTGTGATATTTACAGTATGACATTGAAGAAGTGATATCGCTTACATATAGAGAAAAAAAAGCAATGGCCCTAAAACTGAGCCCTGTGGAACACCAGCCTCAACTGGGCGCCATGTTGAGAACGTGTTGCCTATTATAACACTTTACTGGCGACCATGCAAATAAGTCTCATCCACTGTGTACTGCCTGGAGAGGAATTAAATAATACATGCAATTTTTCTATTAGAATATTAAAATCCACAGTATTAAAAGCTTTTTAAAAATCTAATAATTTAAGAAGTGTGAGCTCGCGCGTGTCCATGGCTAGTCTGATGTCGTCTGTGACATTTATCAACGTGGTACATGTACTATGATGTGATCTGAATCCTGATTGATAGGCAGTTAGCAAAAGTGTTTGTTAATGTGTCTCTAAATTTGTTGATGTACTAGGAATTCTAGTGCCTTAGAAAGGGACGGAGTATACTTACAGGTCTAAAGTCATGTAAATCTTTTGCTAGTTCTTTTTTAGGTACTGGTGTAATAAGTTCAAGTACTAGAGATCTATTTATTCTATAGTTGTTCAAATATGTAGAATATGTAATAACATAGCAATTAAAAATGTACATATTACCCTCATTGGTGAGCATGTGGACTACATTTTAAGCTCGTCTGGTCGGGTTTGCTGGTAATGAGGAGGGCAGGTTTCGAATCCTGGCCAAGTGCAATAACGTTTTTCAACTTAAATTGGTTTTCACTCTCTTTCAAAGCCAATTTAGTTAAATTATTTCTTCCTCATCTCTAACTTATTGGTGTAATCAAGATCATATATTAAAAAATAACTATGATATAAATAGTGACTCGTTTCAGTGGCCGAATGGTTTATGGTGTCATTCTCGTGTTAGACTGACCTGCTAATGCCAAAAATATTGGGATTCGAATCCCGATTGGTTCTACTGAGGGTGGTTTTCCTACATGGTTTCCCACTCTCCTTCCACGCAAATGCGGGTATATTATCTGTAAAATACTTCCTTCCTCATCCCTACCCCAATAATTTAATGATCATATATGCGTATAACCTGAACCGTTAATAACACGCGGTGGAAAAAAAAGTAATTACGTTAATGCTGATAAAGTAAATGAAGGATTAGCTTTTGGAGTCAATGATAGTTTAATTTATGAATCATAAATGAAAATTAACCAAACTGAATCAAAGTTGAACACACACTTCATGCGGCAAAGGCCCGGAGCCTAATTCGTTCACTGAATGACGTAGATTTAAAAAAAACACGTTTCAATCTAGTGCACGCACGATACGTATGTTAATTTACACCGCCCCAGTTCGCACGATCATTTGTTTCGAGGTAATGGAATCGCCCAGGATGTCATCGTGTCTCTCACGGGTAATTTGTGAGTTTAGTCATGAAACTGAGCCGGTAGAGGGAAATGCACTGATTAGAAACCATCCACGAATGATTTGTTGTGAAGATGGGGTCGCTACTTCGGCCTCGCGTCCACACATGATATAATATTACACATCGTGTACAAGTCGTGAAATATGAGGTACACTTTGTTTCATAAATAGATTGTACAGTCTGATTTCGATATGAAGGAACATTTTTGACAGTTATTATTTGGATCCAGAAAATTGAGATTAACAGCCGAAGGGTTCGTTGTGCTGACAACATGACACCCTTTATCCCCAAATGCGGCGGCCGCTCGGTTCTTATATATCGCTTGCAGGAAGACACCGTGGAGGTTTTTTTTATATAAAACAATCACTCGAAATTATTCATTGAAAAAGACACGTGAGAACATGGCCTAAAGCGCTGGCTAGTGTACTGAGTGACGTCACACGCGCGCGCGCGCGCGCGTACACACACACACATCGGATGTCTTTCTCCAACATTTATTGAGACGGTGAATTCAAAAATGTTTTCAGTATTTAATTTCTTCAGGCACTTTGTTTTATTCGAGCAAAAAAAAAAATATATATATATATATATATTAAACTAGCGTGAGCTTAATATCAACACAAAAATGATGCAATTATATATAAATTCGAATCTCGGTCGGGTGTACTGAGGGTTTTTTCTCTTAAAAACAGTTTTCCCCTCCGCGCAAATGATGGTACATTTTATCTTGATTGCAACCTTTCTCACGCCTAACCCATTAGTATAGATATGCGGATAGCACGGATAACAAGTAAGAGATGGTGCACCATTTTTTCCTTTTTGAAATATTCATTATAGATATTAGTAGCAATCCCTAACAAATGTTCTCGTCCGATCTTTCGAGAAATTCACTCGAGTGAAACCTATTCGAACAAGCGTCCGACACCTGAGCTCGGTCGGTAGCGTGTCTGTATACCGAGTTAAGGATCCCAGGTTCGATTCCAAGTATGGCCTAAAATGTATCATGGGTGAAATGTAGGTTTCTTCTTTCACAATGATGAATTAATCAAATTAATGACTGGGGTTTGGATGTTGTGTCTGTTTTAGAGTTAAAGCGGTGGTGATATTATCAACCAGTTCAGAAAGAGCACGTTAAATACAGTGCATATTATGGATATATATGTTAGAACAAGCAAATCTGCATGATTCTCAGTGTCAAAGTAACATAAAGGGGCAGACTCAGGGGTCTAGTGGATTACACAGCATCACTCTATGAATCTTAATGAGAGAGAATAAGGGCAAGCGCGTGCACCTAATAGAAGGTGATGGTAGTGGCAATGCAAAAGGTGTACAACACATTTGTGTTTGTCCTGGGTTTGCGTTACTTTTTTTTTTCGTGTGTGTGTGTGTGTGTGTGTGTGAGAGAGAGAGAGGATCAGTAGTATAGTCATGTGTAAAGCGTTATTCTCTCGAGAAAGTATGTTTTTTATTTTCTGGACGTTCAACACCATTTTTTCCCCAATCTACAATAGCCCCATGGCTTCTTTGGTGCTGATTGACAGTTCACAGCTGACTTCTGACAGTCGAAATTTAGGTAAATACATAAATTTTGACTGTCAGAAACGAACACATGTTTTTGCAGATCATATGGTTCGGCGTGGGGATACATAATTTGGTCTGGTAACTTTTCAAACCCGTCAGCTTTAAGCTTTGAGCTGTCAGTCAGCACCAAAGAAGCCATGGGGCTACTGTAGTCTGACAATACACCCGGTCTGGTTACGAAAATAACCGCTTAGAGGGCCGAACGGTCTAAGACGTCACTCCTTCAATATACTAGCTTCCAGATGACGTATAGATTGAGGTTCGATCTCGGTCGGGTGTAATGAGGGTGATTTTTTCCTAAATGGGTTTTCACTATCCTTCCCCGTAAATGCAGGCATACTTATAAAACTCAACCTTTCGCATCACAAACATATTAGTGAACTGTAATTATCACGTAAGTATTCCCAGAAAATGGAGTATGATGCGGTAGCAAAAAGGAAAACCATGCATATAATTCCTGTGAATAAGTTATACTTTTTTTTTATCAGCGCGTCCTAAAACCTGTTCAGTTTGTTAATATATATGATAATTACTAAAATAGGGTAGGAATGAAGAAGGAAACATTTCAGAGCTAATCTATTTGCATTTGCTTGGAAGGAGAGGAGGAAACCATTTAGGAAATAAACACTCTCAGTTGACCCGACCAGGATTAGAACCTCGCGCGGCTAGTCTAACATGAGAGTGACCATTCGGACACTGAAGCTGTTATATACACATTATCTTTTGCTTTATTAAAACTGGAACCAAGGACATTCGATCAAATTCCATACATTAGTTTTCCACTCAATTAAAGAGAAAAACAAAAACGCTAGAGTGATTTTTTTTTTCATGCGCGCTTAAAATCGAACCTAGAATCTTTATATTAATACTGATGAACATAATCCTAGATAAACTAGGGTATTTTAACTTCAGTGCTATTTGTTTGTTTTTTGTTTTGACCGGGATAGAGATGATATTTAGTTAGATCGCCTGTGGTATAGCCATTTAGCCACTCTGGAACAGAACGTTGCCCAGGGTACACCTATGGAGGCTGTCTACACGTCACACTCGCAATGAGATAATGTGATGTGAGTGATTGATCATGAAGGCGTGGAGTCCTCTTATATTCCATTCACCGTAGGAATTGACTTCTGAAAGGCCTTTTTCCCTACCATAAATCTACTATATAGTAGGATATTTGTAGGAAAAAAGACCTTTCAAAGAGTAATTCCTACCGTGAATGGAATATAGCTCTCCCAGTCCTAGCAGATATTACCCTGTTAACCCTCAACCTTCCAAAAGATATTACCCTCTTAACCCTCCACCTCCCAGCAGATATTATCCTACTAGTCCTTCAAGTTCCATCAGATATTACCCTACTAGTCCTTCAAGTTCCAGCAGATATTACCCTACTAGTCCTTCAAGTTCCAGCAGATATTACCCTACTAGTCCTTCAAGTTCCATCAGATATTACCCTATTAGCCCTTTCATATATAATTAATTATTTCACCTTTTTATCGTCGTTTAATCTTCCTTCATGTTTATGTTAACTATTCTAACAAATTTCATTTCAATAAAATAGTATCCTAATACGAGGCAACTTGTATAAATTAGTATTTATTAATATTATGTTCTTCTTTTGTTCAATCATCCAATATCCTCTTTCCTTCAACCTTGACTTCTATTTATCATAAATGACAAATGCAAATCGCGTGAGTTGAATAAATAAATTATATGAGATTTGTTTTGTGATTTTTGAAACTGCCAATAAAGTTTCTCCCTCTATAAATCGGGTTGGAGTCGGAAGACTAGTTAGTTTTGCAATCTACAAATTCAGGTTGTCGGTTACACCCCTTACCTCCTTCCCATATCTTCACCCTCGAAACTTAGTCTAGCTGTAACTAGTAAATCTCTCGATGAACATATATAGGGTTGGTCACCCTGGTTGCGTGTGCACGCAAGGGGAGGGGGATTTCCCCAGCCGACCGCAAAGTTGGACATCCGAAAACCAAACACGCGACACGGAGGACATTCTGCTTACAAATTTATAATACTATCTTCAAACAGGGACCGACAGCGCCAACGTGACTGACCGGCGTACTTTGTTTTGACGCCGGAGCTTCGAGATCAGTTTTTTTTAGCACCGCGTCTTACTACACGTTCGGGTTATTCGCCTATGTAATAATTAAGCTAATGGGCTAGGGATGAGGAACGTTTAAGTTTAGATTAAGTGTACTCGCGTTTGCGTGGGAAATCATCAAAGGAAAACCACTATTTTACACCTGACCGGGATCGATCCACATTCTCCTCGTCATTGGCAGTATAGTTTATCGCGTGGGTGACGTCTTCGATCATGCGGCCACCGAAGCTGGTAGAATTAGGTTTAAATCCCGATAGTCCACTAAGAGTAATTTCCCATCCTCAACGGGGAAAAAATATAAATTTTCTTAAAATTCACCTTCTTTATTATGTGCTAGAACTTAGAATCCCATCCAACTGCAACTGCAATTGGAGGGGGACGGGGTCATCACTGTGGCCTTTCAGTTCCATCTTACCGTTAATTCAAGTATATTTTTTCAATGTTATCCGCCTCATTCTGACCACTTAACTTAAGCAATTAATGTTTGTTGGATATGTCACGTCCTACTGCCAGTCCTTGCTACAAAAAATAAAGCAAGCTGCGTATTTACTCTAATGGAATAAGGATTATGAAGTTGGGCTGTAGAGAAAATATATTAGGATTTACGTGGAGGAAGAGGGGTAAAAACATATTTGAGGGAAATAATATTGGTCTACCTTGCTGAGATTTCAAGCCTCAAACTTCCCGTAACCAGAAAACCAGACCTGACGCGTCTTACATCTTACACTGCATGCCCACCAATGTGGATTATAAGTACAGTAGTCCCATGGTTTCTTTGTTGCTGACTGACAGCTCACAGCTGACCACTTTGTGAAAAGTTACCAGACCAAATTATGTATGCCTACGCCAAACCATATGATCTGCAAAAACATGTGTTTAGCAGCTGTCACTTCTGACAGTCAACATTTAGGTATATACCTAAATGTTGACTGTCATAAGTCAGCTGTGAGCTGTCAGTCAGCACCAAAGAAGCCATAGGGCTACTGTAGTTAGTAAAGTTTACATTAAATATACCGGGGAACAAAAGCATCCTTACATAAAAGCGTATATTCTGGAACTATTTGGCGCTGGCAATGGTGGACACTTAGTGTCAAAGGCATCAGCTTAGTCTTGTCTAGATTGCTGGAGACGAAGGAGGAATGAATTTTAGGCTCGGTAGGTTATACTGGACTTTTTTTAAATATATATTCTCACTTTACTTCCGTACAAATGCGGGAACATTTTCTCAAAATTATACTTACGGACGCTAAAACAGTAGAGCATAAATTCATAAGTCAGAGGAGCTTTCTGCCAGCAGAACAAACAGGAGAGGAGAAAAGTACAAATTCCACTAAAATATTTTATGTATATATACACACAAGTGTTTGGAAACTCATAGCCCAAACTGCACATATATATTGTTTTATCCAAAAGTAAGACAAAATCCCTATGCACTTACATTTGGAAAACTATGTTAATACCATTAAATTGTGTTTAAAGTTTCGGGGTACAACGCCGCGATAGCAAAGCTGTCGAGCATGCGCGTACAAGTTGCATAGGAGTCAAGGCTGATTCACACAGAACGCTAAGCTGAGCTAAGATTTGCTCTGTTAACTTTTTAGCGGACCATATATTTAAATGTGCTGATTCACACGGAAAGCTAAGATAAGCTAAGCTATGCCTTGAAAGCGTTAATTACACAAATCAAACCTCCACCTCCTAAAATGTCTTCATCTTACAAAACATCTGCTAACAGTATCATCTTTTTTTCCTCAGTACTATCACCTGAACTCAAACAAGACATTTAGGAAAACGTCATCATAACTAAACTTCACTGGAGCAGACCAGAAAGAAACAATACTGAATTCTGGAGTGAAAGGAGGGACCATGGCTGAGTTTAGCTTAGCAATGAGTGTAAAACCAAATTGGAAAAGTCTTAGCAGAGGAGAGCACAGCACAGCATAGCTTAGCTTAGTCTAGTCTAGCAATCGGTGTCTATCGGTCTTCAGGCGCGTGGCACTGCACATGTAATAATGGTAAGAACTTTCTGTGATGTGGGACCGTTAATGTTGACCCTCAGAACGTATTCCCATATCTAGTTGGACTTGTGTGTGGTTTACTATTATTGGGGTATGTTCGGCTGCTGTGCTCCAAGATGTCGAGGTTTGTAGTGCCACGCGCCTAACTCCTATGCAACCTGTTGTACACGCATGCTTGAATAGTTATGCTAACCCGGCCGAAACTTTGGACACAATTTATTGGTATTAGCATAGCTTTCCGGATGTAAGTATATAGAGATTTTATATTGATTTTGGTTCAAACAAGCTATATGTTTAGTTTGGGCTACGAGTTTCCGAACATCATGTGTATATAAAGGTTAAAAGAAAATAGTTACGTGCTAATTCCAGTTAACACCAAATATGTGTATCGATAAAAACGTTTGTCAATATTTAATCTGAGTGCAAAATCTGATTGGCAATATCTTAGATACCTAGACAACCCCCTTAAATACCCGTTACGGGAGGGTAGTAAAAATTAAACAATTTGATGAACATGCTATTTCCGTGCAACACAGATTGTAGGCTTGAGTGGTCAGACCCGCGGGTATTGTGTGGGAAATCAGTATCACGTTGACCACCAGGCGATACAGCCTGAATGAATGGATCCAATCGATTCGTCCCATTAAATTTTATTACTCCTATTTTCTATAAAAAGCGAAAGCTAATACAATTCCCCATTATCCTGGCGCGTTGTTTTTTTATTCGTAAAGGCGAGCTGACTTCTAAACAACATAGTTTTTTAAAAATTTACTGACGTTAGCACTTCGTTGTGTTGGTGGGCAGTCTGGATACAGATGGCGATTATTTACGTTCCACTGAGTAGTATGGTCGGGGGTTTATTTGGCTGTGTGTAAATCATTCTGACGAGAGGGCAGGGTTTGTTCTTGTGGCAGTGCCTTTGAGCCAAATGCCAATAATAGAAAAGGAATTATTTTTATAACCGACAGCTTAAAATTAGCCTATATATATATTTGAGGTAATTAACGTGCACTTTCTGAACTGACTGATTATATCAGCTCACGAGTTACAAACTAACTTGAATCTAGAACAGGCACAACATCCAGTCCCCAGCCGTTAATTCATCACTACGAACAAAGGAAACACATTTCACCAACGATACATTTTTCGGATATGTTAAGAATTTAACCTGGGACCCTTATCTTAGTAAATAGACACGCTAGACATCTTAAATTATTCAACAAGATCTAACACGTGCAAATAGGCGTGCGGTATAAATTCGAAACTAATTTATTCTGAAATTTTCCGATGATGGAGGTTCGGCGGAGGAGTGGGTTAGGTTTCGAAAAACAGCTGTGTTCCAGATGGATCCACACTATCCCGCTAAATAAATGCAGATACCTTTCCTTGAAATCCAATCATCCTCATCTAAATAGCATTAGTCTAAGTAATATAAACACTATAGTCCGAACGGTTAGTAAGACGTGGTGAAAAAAGAATGAAAAGCTCTAAAACCCGCTTTGGTGGCCAAGTGGTTTAAGACTTTAAATTCGCATTTCAGTATGTACACAGTGAAAAGGAAATGGAAAATAAAATATTGAGAACTACATTTAAACTATCGCTACCGTGAAGAGATACGAGTAAATATTTCTTATTTGTTTTAATAAATATATAGGCAGATGGGTTAGTTAAGTTGGAAGCGCATATAACTACTAAGCAAATGGTCTCGGTTTCGATTTTTTATATGGCCGAGTTATCGTACCTTCCACACATATGAATTTACAGCCGGAGAACGAGGCACACTGTATAATTCAGAGTCAAGTTAGTTTGTAAGTCAAATGTTGATATTTTCAGTCAGTCCAGAAAGTGTACGTTAAAAGCCCCTAGTTATAGAAATTATTATTATTAAAAGGATACATAAAAGGTAAGTAAAAACCGTATGGTTGGTCACATGGTCTAAGGTGTTGGTCTTGCAAATTAGGGTATATAGGGCTGCTTGAGATGGGGAGATCTGGGTTTGAATCCTTGAAGGGTGCATTAGAAGGGTAGTGTAGGTGAATTTATTTGTGGATGGTCCTTTTTCTCTGTGCACTATTGCAGGTGAAGTACATTCCAATGTACTTAGGAAGGGTTGTATATGACAGCTAGAAAAGTTACGTTTCAATGATGACTGCGGGAAAAAAAAGTTTCATTTTCTGGACTTTCATATCTATGAAAAATAAAAATATTTATAATTTTTAGATGTTCATTTCTTTTAAAATTAGACTGTTCCTATAAAATATAACCTATTTTATTCATCCCCACCATTTGGATCAAATCATTGATAGCCCTCATATCGAACGTAATAAATTGTATTTAAAATAATTTTTTTAAATCCATGTAAAAAAAACGCAAGATAAAACCAAAGTATGGAAAAATATATTCTGAAATATGTCAGAGTAATAATAGTAGTTAATAATCACAGTAAAGTATAAAATTAAAATACAGTAATAAAGGTAATAATAGTCCTCCAAGTAATAAAAGTATTTTATCCTTATTTTTATAATTGTTTTTACAGATGCTCGCCATAGATTTAAAGCTATTAACATCCGGGACTGAGCTTTTATTGAACAATAAATCACTTGTCCGCTTTACAATAGCACCAGGATACACTAAATTTCATCCCAACGGGTTTGAAACAAATTATTCGTAGATTAGGTTGATCGTTATCTGAAGCCCGATGACTCACTGCTCTTGACAAGTTCGACACTTCATCTTAGTCGTTATCGATTCTGTCTATCGAGATACCCGCCTCGGTGGCGTAGTTGGCTAACGCGCTTGTCGTGTAGAGCTCGACTGCTGAGGACGGGGAGATCGAGGTTCGAATTTCGGTCGGGTGAACTGTTTTTCTCTCTCCCTAAATGGTTTTCCACTCTCCCCCCACACAAATGCGGGTTCACTTCCTCTAATTCAACCTTCCCAATTCCTAATCCATTAAAGTAATTAGTACTTAAAGCGTATAACCCGAACGGGTAGTAAGACGAGGTGCTAAATATTATTATTGTCTGTCGAGATAAAAGTTCCGGATTCGATTCCCGGCATGGCTGAAAAACTGATAATTGGTAACCCGAGGCTTCCCCTTTTCCGGTAATGAATGAATGAACAGCCGTTGTCTGTTATATTATTATTATTATTATTATTATTATTATCACCACCACGTCTTACTACCCGTTCGGGTTATACGCAATTACGCTAATGTGTAATAGTAGGATGATTGTGAGATGAAATGGAGGATCTACATTTTAACGTGGAATCCGAACCACGACGGAAGTCTGGAATTCCACACATTCACAAGTTGTGATTAATACGCGTCTTGTCAGAGGTGAAGGAAGGGTTTGGCAACCAGATAAATATGTGCATGGAACGAGGATTGAACCCCGGACCCCCGGCACAGAAGTCTGACACCTTACCCCTAGACCACCAGGTCACTTGTGTCTCTTATATAGTTTAAGTTTTTAGTAAGTATGTAAGTCGTACTTACGTAATCACTCAGATTATAAAATGTGTGTTGTATACCTTAAATAAAACAAAAAACCTTCATCTTGGCTAAGAACTTTTGAAAGTTTGGTAAACTATCACAAGACATAGTCAAAATAAATGGGAAAGGAAATGTTAATTTGTCAAGTTGGTAGCAAATTTGTGTGTTATTATTAGCAACATTTTCTTAGCGATCCGTTACTCAGCTACCAGTATTTTATCAAATCAATCTGATTGATAAATTATTAAGATACAGACCCAATAATTCTTTTAAATATCTTGGGGAGATAAGTGAAATTTTTGGAAAGATTTTTTATTTTACAGAAGGTTATATAACTATATATTTTCTTTAGTAAAAATTTGAATATAGGAATATGCAAACATTTTCACCAGCTAGCCTACCGTCTTGAAGTAGTTCACGTCCTATCTAATCAAAATTTAATCACATATTCTCATCTTATCACCCTAATTGTAATTGTAACTAACTCAGTGATATGGGAAATTTAGAATCTTAAAAGTGATATATTCGTAGATATTCTTTTCAAAACACATACATTCTGTTATCAAATAGTCTTCTCAATTGTTTTTACTTTTTTTTCACCTATTCTTAGTACCCATTCGGGTTACAAGCAACAATAATAATAATAATTATTATTTTAATGAAATAGGAATAAGTAAGGTATAATTCTAGAGGAAATGTACCCGTATTTGTGCGGAGGGAGAGAGAAACTATTTAGGGGGGGAAACCTCTTAGTACACCCGGCTAGGATTTGAGACCCGACCTCCCCGTCACTGACAAATCGGTATAACACAATATTGATGCGTCAGACTAGTGTTTTTCAAAGTGTGGGCCTCTGACTACTGGTGGCCCGCAGGATCCCAGGAAACTTAGCAATAATAATGGATTAAAGAATGTTGATCACATATGATAAAAATTGTGAAATGAAAAATATTAAAATAGTATGATATAGACATACTATATACTCTATTTATTTTCTCTGTAGACACAAGTCACATAGAAAAGGAAGTATATACCAGTCTTAGGCCTAAATCAACAAATATAAAAAATTATTTATCCAAAATTATGAGGTTTATAATGTTAAAAATAATCAAACCACCATTACTTACTAATTAAATGTAAGTAATATTTTTTCAACATTTAAGTAAAAGATTCTTGTGTTTATAGTTATAAAATTTAATTGCCTAAAAATAAGGGTCTTCCTGCATATTTTTAACCCCTCTTTACCCCCATCTACCAGGGCTCCAGTGGTCCCCCAGTACGCATAACTTCCATTTTGTGGTCCACCTTCATCAATACGTTGAGAACCAATGGCGGTTAGACCATGCGACCACCGATATTGGTCTTCTCTATTCGTTTCCGTGACAAACCTATAATTACTTTTTTCAATTTGATGAGTATGTCAGATATACCACCCGCCCCCCTCTCCTATCCCAAAGCATAAAAGCTGACTGCTTGCCATTAGGACTTCATCATGGAATCCATTAAAATCTCCTTCACAAACCCCTATTCATCCCCTTCGCCCTTGATGCAATTTGATCCCTAGCTCTTTCATCGCCAAAATTGCGGCTGCCTTCCTCGGCACGACTGTACACCACACTGAACAAGATTTTGTTGCGTCTGGCACGATAGTCGGTAGGAGATTCCGATACTACAGTAAAATTTGCACAGGAAGAGCCTTCCTTATCTGATAGTTATTATATCTTATATAGATAGCCAATCAGTCCTCCTGGACTGAAAAATAAAGTCCCCGTAGATGTATGATCGACTATTTCAACCATAATAATCATCATCATCATCAACTGTTTCCAGCCTGGGGCTCTATTCTTCCATCACTCTTCCTCCTTTAATTTCTTCCATCCTTCTCCCCTCCCCTCACTTGAACACTCTCCGTTATCTGCTCCTCCCATCTCTTTCTTCCACACAGACAAAATTACGATCCGTGTCGCTTAAGATAATATATTTTAATTTTTGGTGATCATTATTGTTCTAAAATTAACTTGAAATATTGTGTCTTGCATAATAAATGCAGCATTGATTCTAGTGCCGGTTCGTGGTCTATTTAAAAGGATTGGTTTGCTTGATAGGACTGTAATAGTTAACCACTACCTCCACTTCACAACCCATTTAACAGTGCTTCGGTGCAAGTTTGAATGGGAGGTAATAATTTATCAGTACAGTCCCGTCGAGAGCCCTGTCCAAAACCTACGCTCCGCCTTTGTTTGATTCTTTAGCCAAAGCAATTAGAGTAACTCATCTACGTGAACGATCAAACGCAAGCGTTGATCGATATCAACTGCACTGTTGTCATGGGAGGGTCCGATGTAAAAAGTGATGCGCCCGAACTCCAAAGCGCTTTGACGAAATCAAAATAGTCTGGTATTTTCGCGCGGATCGTTCGCGGCCCATTTAACAGCCGCTGCACGTTTCCATGAAGACGACATCATGGATACCGATTAAAACGTCTATAGTTAGTGTCATACATTTCTCTCTCATCGGTGGACCGCGCCGCTTGCGTTTGATAGCTCCCGTATGGGCCTGGCAATTTAACCCAACGTATAAATATATAAAGGTATTTATCGATCTAATTATATCAAAAATACATCGATTGTTTACTATGTTATATTGAATTACATTGTTCTGGGTGAACTATAACAGTGGTATTTTGTTCACAAGTTTAATAACATGAAGAAAGGGACAAATTGATTTGATAGTAAACATGGGGGTGAGGGAGGGGGGGGGGGAAGAAACTTTGACAGAAAATAATAAATTTATCGGTATATTATATCGGATATAAATACAGCGGTTTTTGTAATTAGATTTATTTTTTATCGATATATCGTTGCTATCCTTACTTATGTAAGACAGATAGTGGATGCGCACATGAAGCTACGTAATATTATGCTACGCTACATTTTATCTCGTGGGTTTCACACAGTGGGCTGTACCAAGCTATGTGTTAGACGGTTTAGTATTGTTGTAGTAGGCACATGTCCTTTTGTGATTTAAAGTGTATCGGCGAATATCTTGAGTGTTTAAATAATTGGGGAAGTGATAAGAAGGAAAAGTATGAGTTTTTGTTCATAGCAGTGATGGATGACGAATAAAATAAACGGTCGTGGGTACACGATATTAAATATTAAATATCGTGTACCCACGACCGTTTATTTTATTCGTCATCCATCACTGCTATGAACAAAAACTCATACTTTTCCTTCTTATCACTTCCCCAATTATTTAAACACTAGCAAATTTTGCTGTAAGAGGTTAAATTGCGGTGAATTCCACCATCTAATATCGGGTCTGGAATGTGATGACAAAAAAAATTTAGAAATTACTTTCCGCTAACTAAAGCAGATTTTTATGAACTTCTATTCCTAATTGAAGCTAAAATCCAGAAGAAAGACACTGGTCAGTGGATGGCCGCTGTGCGCATGCGCCACACAAAACGTAGCCCGAGTAAGATGTGAAAATCCCCCCGGTCCGCGATTTCGCCCGCATAGTATAGCACAGCATAGCGTGATGTGTTAATTTAAATACTTGGCTGGTGATTTTTGAAAATTGTATAGTTTAGCAAAGCATTTAAAAACATGGTGTAGCGTAGCTTCATGTTTGGATCCAATTTTAAAACGTGCCTATCTCTCTCGAAGTGAAAAGAAAATGTCACCAGCTTCTGCCATTATTATTAGTTTAATCAAATCACTTCACATGGTGACCTGGCGGTCTAGGGGTAAGGTGCCAGACTTCTATGCTGGCGGCCGGGGTTCAATCCTCGGTCCCGGCATAGATTTATCTGAATACCAAACCCTTCCTTCACCTCTGACAATACATCTTGTGAATGTGGGGAATGCCAGGCCTCCACCGTGATTCGGATTCCACGTTAAACTGTAGGTCCTCCATTTCATCTCACAATCACCCTACCATTACACATTAGCGTAAGTGCGTATAACCCGAACGGGTAGTAAGACGCGGTGCTAATAATAATAATAATAAATCACTTCACACTGGCTTACCAAGCCCACTACTTTGTAAGGTAGACATCTTATTATTTTCAGAGGATTGTTACACATCTAGTCCGACACCTTATCTCTGTCAATAGCGCTTCAGCCTACTAAGCTAAGGGTCTAGGATTCGATTCCAGGCATTGTCGAAAAATGAATCATTGGTGGAATGGGGTTTTCTCTTTTAAGAGCAATGAGTTAACGGCCTTTTGGATTAGATTCTCTGTCTGTCATGTGACTAATCTATTTCGTAGGTCGTGTGTGGGTATAATCATATGGTTCAGAACATGAGCTTTAAAACCTCTAACTAAATAAACGATAGTAAAACATATTCCACTTCAAAACGTTGGATAGAAGGTCCTGCGGGCATTGAAACTTAGCGACGTCGGCATAGATAGTGAAGGGCCTAATCTATTTGGTTCATTCTGTGTTAAGTGATCTAATATTTTAACATGTTTGATCCCATGATAAGACTTTCTACAAATTATGCAAAATTACGCAAGTTAATGTGTGATTTTATTTTTTCAACATTTAAAAAAAATCAGTGTTTTGAGAAATTTTAAGTTAAAAATGTAATGGCATGAATTCTAGATTAAAAACTGTCTAAAGCTTGTGGTGTTAAGTATTATATGAAAGCTTATTAATTAATCTACAAAACATGAGGGATTCGATTTTTTTGACGATCTCAATGCTGCTCTCTCCGAGGGGTGGGGAGAAAATAAACAGTGGGAAGGCACTAGAATCATCTATAAATTTAAGAGTGTGACATACAAATGTACACACATGACAAATTGAACTCTTTATGGATCATATATAGGAATTATATGATTAAAAGTGAATCGTATTACTTCATAATAACTATGTTTTAGAATAAGATATTAGAAAACTACTATAAATTAGCTATATTGTTTGAAATTTCTTGTGAACTATTTGTATTTTGTCATATTAAATGTTGGGAAAGCTTTACGTCGAACCTCTAGTACTACTTATGCTCACATACACTATCTCTCGCGCATATATTCCATTCACGGTAGGAATTGACTTCTGAAAGGCCTTTTCCCTACCATAAATCTACTATATAGTAGGATATTGGTAGGAAAAAAGAACTTTCAGAGAGTAATTCCTACCGTGAATGGAATATACATAAACTTTTGCATGTATACATACATACATACCCTCTCCTTCACGTACACACACACACACACACACACACACACACACACAGTTGCACACATACACTCTCGAATACATGCACACACTGGTGTGGACACAATACACACACACTGTGGCAGACACACACTTTATCGCACACATACACACTATATATCTCGCGCATACACACACAACGCACACTCACACACTTCCTCGACAACTTACACATTCTCTCACGCAAGCACATTTTTTTTTATTCAACCCCTCCTAAAGTTTCTTATTCCCGCCACATGTAATAACTGCTTTGAACAACCTTTTAATAGCGAGTCAGGGCCAATAAACGACACTGCCAGTGTTCACGGGTGTTAATGAGTAGCAATAGAATGTTCTTACATTTCTAGTAAACAAGCGCAATGCTCTCTTGTAACTGGTTTGTATTTAAAGAAGGAGGAAATAAAAATAAAAAAAGTTTCAAGCAAGCGCTTAGAATCCTTTGGCTTGATCCTGTCTAAACAGTTATGGTATTTGTTTGTGTAAGCTCGAGTCTTAAGGAAGTATTTGCTCGCAGTAGCTTGGTGGTTAAAGTGTTTTTAAACAAACAAACAAGATTACCTTAACGTTTATTAGTATTTTGATTTCGACATGGTAGACAAGCTATGTAAGTATAAAGCGTTTCCTGCAAATATTTATTTCTCAACTGTTTTAAGAGTTTGATACTAACATTTAATTTCATATTTTTATAAAGTAGCTTAACAGTTTTATTTCAAAACGGGGAATTGTTTTACATTCTAAATAAGACTGTTTGTTCATTTTTTTTTAAATAGTCATATTAATGTAGTTTACTGGTAATCTATTTTTGAAAATTTTGTTCCAAACTAAAATATACTATATGAGAATATATATAGGCCTACAGCTGTTGTGTCGTTCCACTTTATAAGAGGTATGTAGTTTAGGAACATTTTAAAATAATGAAATAATTGTTTTATTAAAATATCCGAAATTATGACGAATATTTCTTGGATATCTATAAAGATTTTGATTAAATGAGCCTCACCCGCTTCGGTGATCGCATTGTCTAGGAGGGAGTAACTCTCAATTGACTAAACCAGGGATGGGGAACCTGTGGCGTTTTGAGTTTTTTGGTGTAGCCTTTTAGCATATTTAGTCAATTATTTACTGTATCTTCATTGTTTATAAACTATACATTCTAAAATGCCGTTTATTTTATTTTAGTAAAAATAATGTTATTTTAAAGTGTAATTTTAAAACACCGCCCCCCCCCCCCTTATGGCTCTATCTATGGTTGGTGGACTATCATATTTTATAGGCCCTAAATAAAGTGTGCGACCTTATGAGGAATCCGTGAAGTGACTTGTGACCTTCCAAGGGCAAAAGGTTCCTCACCCCTGGTATAGACTGTCGATGACAGGAAGATCAGTGTTCGTTTCCAGGTCGGGTGTACTAAGGGTGGTTTTCCCTAAACGATTTTCCACCCTCCCTCTATGTGAATTTGGGTACACTCCCACTAAATTCAACCCTACTCAACCATAACACATTATAGTGATTAGTTAATATGCTAAAATCCTAACAGATAATGAGACACGGTGAAAAATAATAATAAATACCCACACCGTGAGATCTACTAGCATGATCAGGTCTGACCACTAATGTTCGAATCCGGTTTAGATCCCCGAAATGTTTTCTAAATTTAAGTGAATTTTTTGAATATTCCTAACGGGAATAAAGACGTGTATTATTTGAATTTGTACAGGTCTTTAACATTTACATTTGGTAGCTTTACCCATTATATGTACCGTAGTTCGCACTCCACCTCTTACTACCAATTATGGCTATATGAATGTTTACACAAACTGAGAAGAATATAACATATAGAATTTGGATAAGTGTATTCATTTGAGTGAAAAGAGCAAAACGTCTTAAGGAGGGAAAACACCTTGGGACTCGAACCCCAACCTACAGTAAGTTTAAAATGTGAGAGGACGACACTAAAGCCCTCCTTCAGATGCCCACCGACCCCTAATTTTTTACATAATACATTATTCTACATACACAAGTATTTTTTTTACTAGTCTACCTATTATTTGCGGAAGCAACATCAGAAATGTTGACAAAAAAGCCGTTCGTCCTTTCCTATTTTATTACTTTTACCACTATTTACTGTTGAAGGCGCCTTGTTAACGGAAGGGAAATGTCAGAGTAGGATAAATTTACGCGCGCAAAAAAAAAAAAGTTGGTTTTGGCAAAAATCCCAATCTAAGGCTAAAAACTTTTGTTCACATTTTGCTTACAAGTAGGGTTGACGTAACGGTCAGCACTTCATGCAGCCTAGGTTTATTCCAGACAGGGTGTACTGAAGTGGTTTTACATTCTCTCTCCATGGAAATGCTGGGGGAGTTCTTTGGTGTTACAATTCATTAACGACCTAAGTTTACCTGGATGACAGCTCGAAATGTTACTAGAAGTAATCCCTAAATATATCACTACGCCAACAGCTGACATCTATCACTTTGGATGACTGTGATGAAAACAGGTGGTAATATATTAATGTGATAGTTAACCACAGTAATTTAGGCCAATATTATTTATATATTTATTTGAGGACGGACACAAAGTCTATTTATCGTTTTATTCCACTTTAAAAAAATATTTGCACCATTTTCACAAAAACTTCTAACGAACATAGCTTCAAAAATGGCGACTGACGAATCTAAACCATATGATTGAACAAAACGGTAAACAAGTTTTTTACAACGATTCAGACACGCAGTTGATGAAAATATTTTATTCAGTTAAATATTTCTAGATACGATAAAACAATAATAAAATCATTTATTGTATGAAAAAAAAAAATGACATGAATTTTCTCTTTTCCAAGTAAATACGAAAAGGTATTGATGTGTGCATTATATTAAACATATTCAATAACGTCCCAAAACGAAAAATAAGTACTTTAAATTATGTTTAAAATATTGTTAGATAAAAAAATGATTTAAAAAAATGAAATAATATGAGAACCTAAGTTTTCGTTATTTTAGATGTGATATATAACAGGTAATTAAAGATCTTTACATTTATAAATTACCCGCCTCGGTGGCGTAGTTGGCTAACGCGCTTGTCGTGTTGAGCTCGACTGCTGAGGACGGGGAGATCGAGGTTCGAATCTCGGTCGGGTGAACTGGGGTGGCTTTTCCTAAATGGTTTTCCCCTCTCCTTCCACGCAAATGCGGGTTTACTTCCTCTAATTCAACCTTCCCAATTCCTAAGCCATTAGCGTAATTAGTACTTAAAGCGTATAACCCGAACGGGTAGTAAGACGTGGTGCTATATATATATATTTATAACAAAACAGTGATCTCTTACAAGTGTTGGCAACCCAAAACTAAACACACATGATTTTCGAACTGTCATCCATGTAAAAACCTATCGTGATCAGTCTGTAGGTACGGGTTGGCTGAGCGACCAGGGTAAACCTTAAAAACACAGGGAATCATTTATTCCAGGAAAAAACTAGGAGAACTAGGAGAATTTCACAAAATAACTAAATAAATTACTATAATATTAGTGGACTTGAAATAATAAGCACCCTGGGCCGTAGGTTTCCAAGGCGATTTCTTTCTAATCACTTAACAAGAAAACTGTTACAGACTTATTTGAATGAACTTTCCACGTCCGTAAAGATCCATTTATTTACTTTGTAACTCTTTTTTTTTCCTTGCCGCGTCTTACTTCTCTTTCGGGCGATACGCATTTGTACTAATTACGCTAAAGTGTTAGAATTGGAAAGGTTGTATTAAGAATAAGAGTAACTGAATTTGCAAGGAAAGAGAGTAGAAAATAATTGAGTAAAAAACACCCTCTGTGCACCCGGCTGGAATTTAAACCCCGATCTCCCAAGTTATATCGTAAGAGTGATACGTTGGACCATCAAACCACTTAAGTGGCTTGGATGGTATCTTCTGAAAAACTGCAATTACACTGAAAGCTTTAAATAGTGTGCCTTTACGAAGAAGAAAAATCGAATTTAATAAATAAACACGCTGGTTCGAGTACATGTCTTATCTCGCATCCCACCCCCTTATTTTCTTTGGAACATTGTATTTGCCTAGCAACTGCATATATGACCATATTAATATCAATTCATCCTGTTCTAAACACCAATGGTATGACTTCATAATCCATCAATTTTTTTAAATACAATTTTATGCCTCTGTACTACTCTATATAATCTTTTTAAAAAAAAGGGGAATTCCTTCAGTAAAACCAAGGGAATCTTATATTAAGAAAATAATGGCAACCCTTAGTACTTGTTATTAAAAAAAATCTTCTAGATTTTCTAAGATTCAGTATCATTAGTAGGAACCTTATTTTAAAATTGTAGTGTCTTATGGACTTAACCTAATATTTTACTTACTTTTATAACCAATTATTGAGTAACACACATTTATTTCTCTCTGTCTTTTCTGTTTCTTGTAATAATTTTTTCGTGCGTCATTTATTATCACCTGTACAAATCATTCGCCTATTTACACAAATGGAATGAGAAAGTTAGGATTTAAAATAACTGTAACCACATCTGCGTGCGTGCATTTAAGGAAAAACTCCCTAATTGCACCCATCTGGTATTATAATCTCGACCTTCACCTTATTAAAATTAAAATTTATATTTGGTGGTATATCTTATATTTTTACTCTACATTTTTCCTTCTCATGTGTGTGTTTTCTCGGTTCTAAATCATATTATATGAAGAAGTTCTACTACCAATACATACTGTTCTATTACTCTTATGATCTAAACAAATAGAATAATTAATAGAGACAGGAAAACATTAATTTTGTCGACACCTTAGCTCAGTCATGTCTGTTTACTGTGATAAAGGTCCCGGATTCGATTCTTGGCATGGCTGAAAAAATTATCATTGGTGAAATGTAGGTTTCCCCTTTCGCAGTGATGAATTAACGGGTGGAGGCTGGATGTTGTGTCTGTTCTAGATTTAAGTTAGTTTATAAGTCGTGTGTTGATATTATAATCAGTCAGTTAAGAAAGTGCACGTTAAATACTTAAAATAAACGACGAGAGAAAAAAAATTGTTTAAAGTGGAGTAACCACATTGTGGAAAAAGAGCTTCAGCTTTTCAGATTAAAGTCAAAAAGTCAAGTACACTAGCGCACATCTAATTCTGCTATTTCTCTCTCTCTCTCTCTAAAGTCCTGTCCTGTACCAAACTTATCTTTCCGGTCATGTTTCTAGTGTCTCGTCATGCCACACAGACACTACTGTCCTTTACTTTCACCCCTTAATCAAATTCTTTTCCTCACCCCGCCGCCTGTGTTGAAGAACAAAGTTTTGACGCCTTCATTCTTCCCCCACCCCTCTTTAACCGCCCCCTCGATAAAACTTTCACACACTGACTATCCGCCTCGGTCATAAGATCAAGCTTTTAACCAACTTTTATAGTATATTTAAATCTTTAACATCTTGTAGTACATATGAGCCGTCTAACAAAAAAAAAGTTATATTTTCAATTACTGCAACAGCTGGAGTTTTTTTTAAATGATTAATTTGTCTTGAGAGAGAAATACATTTTATTTTACATCACAGTTGTCAATTATCCCTTCAGTTTCGCCTTATTTGGTGTTGAAAAGCGTTCAAGTGTTGGACTAAAGACAACCCGGCTGTTTCTGAGAGATTATTTCGCATCTCGGTTGGGTCGAATTTTAGTCTTTAAGGTATATGAAAGCAGGTAAAATTTGAATTTTTTTATTAGTACGTTTATTATATTATTATTATTATTATTATTATTATTATTAGCACCGCGTCTTACTACCCGTTCGGGTTATACGCACTTACGCTAATGTGTAATGGTAGGGTGATTGTGAGATGAAATGAAGGACCTACAGTTTAACGTGGAATCCGAACCACGGTGGAGGCCTGGCATTCCCCACATTCACNCAGATAAATCTTTGCTGGGACCGAGGATCGAACCCCGGCCGCCAGCATAGAAGTCTGACACCTTACCTCTAGACCGCCAGGTCACCACGTTTATTATAATAGTTAAAGTTTTCACCGCGTATTACTACCCATTCGGACTATATGCATGTATATATTAATTACGATGCCGGAGTAGCGATTAATAATAGGTAGAATTTAAAACAAATGTAACAGAATTTGCGTGAAGAGTGAGTGGAAAACCGTTTAGGAAAAATTACACTTTAGCTCATCCAACCTGGATCCCAACACCGATCTCCCCGTCATCGACAGTCCAGTATATTGCGAATGACGCCTTTGACCAAGTGTGCACCGATGTGGGCGAGGCAATTTCCGTGCATCGATGAGATAAGACGATTGTGACAGTGAATATGAGGATATGGATCCAGTAGAAATAACTTAAGCCTAAATTAACCAGAACCTGGTGACCTTTGCGATAATTCCCCTGTCAGGAAGAATACCTATGGTACCAGCCGGGAATCGAACCTCGGGATCACCAGGTTGGTGGCCAGGTGCGCTGACCACTATACTAAGGGACTGGTTCGCACGTTCAGTGTGCTGTGAGAACTCACAACAAATAATGTGTTGTGAAAAAAAAAAGTTTAGAAATCACTGCCTTAAATCACTAGACCATTGAAATGGGCGACCGTCAAAGCTATTAATGATTTAATCCAAGGGACATGGGCTGGAAAAGTTGATCAGATCAAGTTCATTCTCACGTGTGTGTTAAATAGGAGATGGTCAAACCATAGTGATACATCGCTTACGGAAAATCACACTCATTGCACCCCGCTGAGATTCAAACCTCAGACTCTACCTCACCTTCAATACAGTTTATTGTTAGCTTTACGGTGACCTGGCGGTCTAGGGGTAAGGTGTCAGACTTCTATGCTGGCGGCCGGGTTTCAATCCTCGGTACCGGCAAAGATTTATCTGAATACCAAACCCTTCCTTCACCTCTGACAAGACATCTTGTGAATGTGAGGAATGCCAGGCCTCCACCGTGGTTCGGATTCCACGTTAAACTGTAAGTCCTCCATTTAATCTCACACTCACACTCACCCTACCATTACACATTAGCGTAAGTGCGTATAACCCGAACGGGTAGTAAGACGTGGTGCTAATAATAATAATAATAATGTTAGCTTTACACCTTAGACCGTGTGACCACCAGGGGGTAAAGACAAATTAAATATGGTGAATTTCAGGTCAGATGTAATATAAGTGCGGTTCAAAGGTGCTAAAAGTCATTATTGTATCAAATGTATTTAAAACCAATTGCAAAAGTATACTGTTTACAAACGTATATTCTGTGGACGCAGTCTCTCTCCTTAGAAAATAACAAATCGAATCATATGGAAGCCGCTTAATGGGTCGAATGGTATAAAGCATCACTCTCACAATAGACTGGACTGCCGATAACGGGGATATCAGGGTTCAAATTCCGGTCGGGTGTGCATCCTCTGTTTACTAATGGATTTTAAGGTTGAGGAATGGTCTGCTTCCTTTGTCTGTCAATAGATTGCGAGGTTGAAGAATGAACTGATTTCTCTGTTTGCTGTTGGGTTTGGTGGGTGATAAATGATCTGCTTAATTTGTTTGTCAGTAGATTTTGAGGTTGAGGAATGAACAGGCTCCTCTGTTTTCTGATGGAGTTTGAGATTGATAAATGATCTGCTTAATTTATTTGTCGGTAGGTTTTGAGGTTGAGGAATGAACAGCCTCCCCTTTTTTCTGATGGATTTTGAGATTGATAAATGATCTGCTTAATTTATTTGTCGGTAGATTTTGAGGTTGAGGAATGAACAGCCTCCCCTGTTTTCTGATGGATTTTGAAGTTGATAAATGATCTGCTTAATTTATTTGTCGGTAGATTTTGAGGTTGAGGAATGAACGGCCTCCTCTGTTTTCTGCTGGATTTTGAGGTTGATTAATGATCTGCTTAATTTATTTGTCGGTAGATTTTGAGGTTGAGGAATGAACGGCCTCCTCTGTTTTCTGCTGGATTTTGAGGTTGATAAATGATCTGCTTAATTTATTTGTCGGTAGATTTTGAGGTTGAGGAATGAACAGCCTCCTCCTGTTTTCTGCTGGATTTTGAGGTTGATAAATGATCTACTTCATTTGTTTGTCGGTAGGTTTTGAGGTTGAGTAATGGGCGTTTCCTCATTTATCTGTCGGTGAGTTTTGAGGTTGATGAATAAATTATCTTCTGCCTCTCTTTGATGGTGGGTTTTAAGTTTGAAGAATAATCTGTTATCTATCGTTCTATGAAATTCCTTAGCATACATTATCTTATCTTGGAAACTTTCAAAATATATAATAAAATCTGTGAGATTATTTCTAATTTTTAAATTTGAACCAATATACACCTTTCAATAGAAAAATTATATAAACTATAATTCAAATAAGTATATTCAAATAAAGGTTATTTTTATATTCTTATACGTGTTATAGACATAATTATTTTGGAATGAATTGTGATTTGTCTTAATAAAAATATTCCTTATGTCCTTGGCTATTTTATGTAAAACCATAGAGATATTTCCAAATCCTTTGGCTAGATTTTGTGTGATGGTAATATTCCTTTCTGATCAAGTAAGATTCAATCACAGTCCCGGTAGTTGGTCCCGTCAAGGGTGAACTAAGGGTGTCTGGTATTGGGAGGAGGGAAATAGAGGAGTACAAATTGCTCATCCCCGCCTCATTACTTTCCAATCAACTGTTCTGGTCTCTGACGTCACGGGAAACCTTACTTGCTTCTCTCACGAGGTTAACGATTTGCTAGTTCGAGCGCTCTGAACGCCAAGAAATCTGTTTCCACCTCGGGTTGGACCAAATAAGCCCAAGATTGACGAGCGGCGGGTGTAGATTTATTCGGCGTTTACTATTAAGGGCGTTGAATTGAGTTTTGGATTAGTTTTAAGGAGGGATGGAAAGGAACGAGACGTAAGGGCTGTATTTATTCAGATTTTAAGGGAAAAAAACCCACATATTTTGGTCCAAAATAAAATATATTGATTCAATAATAGTTACGATTTGTTTAGACCGACACCTTAGCTAGGATGGTAGCGTGTCTGGCTACTGAGCTAAGGGTCCCGGGTTCGATTCTCGGCATGGCCGAAAATTTATCAATGGTGACATGTGGGTTTACCATTTCATAGTGATGAATCAACAGTTGGGGACTAGATGTTGTGCCTGTCCTATGAGGCAGATCACAGGCTGGAAATAGGAATTGATGTAAAAAGATACGTTTTGTTTCTACAAATGGTAATTTCAACAACTCTTGAACGCATGGTCTAAGGCTTCATTATTGCAATAGACTAGAATGCCGATGGTAGAAAGATCGAGGTTAATCCCGGTCTTGTGCATCGAGGATTTTTTTTCCAAAATAGTTTTTTTTTCTCTCTCTCTCTCCACAAAAATGCGGGTGTACTTTTTCAAAATTCAGCCTTGTTTATCCTTAATTCATTAGCGTAATTAATACATATTATGCGTATAATTTTAACTGGTAGTAAGACGAGATGATAAATTTTTTCTTGAATATTTGTCATGGGCATAGTGGCTTCTCTTCATTCGATAAGTTTCTGGTCAAATGCCACGATACTCGTGACAAATATCAAAGAACTGTCTAAATTACTATACGTAGAAAATGAAACTAAACGCATCTACTCAGAGAAATATTTAATTTAATTTGAAACCAATAAAGCTTTTTGCTATAAAAACTCCAAAAATGTTGGCCTTAATTCTCGTCACCTTAAGGTGACGGCAGGCATAAACCGATATAACACAGTTCGGCATTAATAAGTCCAACATTAAAAGTTTCACATCTTCATCTTGCTCTTAATTCGGTTGTACGCGACACAATCTAATTTGTTGTTGTGTTGTCGCTTTCTTGGAGTTGAGAGCGTGTGACTCGTGACATCACATATGAAGCTGGGAGGTCACGTGCGTTCCTTCCATGAGGAGTCACCACTTAAAATCTATTCACACGATCCAGTGAAACTTGCTTTTATTCATACACTCATAACGTCACAGATCCAATGAGACTTGGCTTTATTCGAGAACTTTTAATGCCACACGATACAATGAGACTTGGCTTTATTCGTACACTTTTAACGCCACACGATACAATGAGACTTGGCTTTATTTATACACTTTTAACGCCACACGATACAATGAGACTTATTTTTATTAGTGCACTTTTAACGCCACACGATACAATGAGACTTGGCTTTATTCGTGCGCTTTTAACGCCACACGATACAATGAGACTTATTTTTATTCGTGCACTTTTAACGTCACAGATACAATGAGACTTGGCTTTATTCGAGAACTTTTAATGCCACACGATACAATGAGACTTGGCTTTATTCGAGCACTTTTAACGTCACACGATACAATTAGACTTGGCTTTATTCGAGCACTTTTAACGCCACACGATACAATTAGACTTGGCTTTATTCGAGCACTTTTAACGCCACACGATACAATGAGACTTATTTTTATTCGTGCACTTTTAACGCCACACGATACAATGCGACTTGGCTTTATTCGAGCACTTTTAACGCCACACGATACAATGAGACTTGGCTTTATTCGTACGCTTTTAACGCCACACGATGCAATGAGATTTATTTTTATTCGTGCACTTTTAACGTCACACGAGACAATGAGACTTGGCTTTATTCGAGCACTTTTAACGCCACACGATCCAGTGAAACTTGTTTCCATTCTCGTACCTTTAAAGTCGATAATAGCGTTAGTCTATTAAAACAATTTAGATCTGGGCACCCCAGATTGAGAATTTAGTATATTCTGTGTGTGTTTTATATATTACTTAAAAATATGCAGCTATTGATTGGAGGTCTTATATTGTATTAATAAGTATCAAATTACTCTTTCTGGAGTATTTATGTAATAAATAGTAAATAAAACTAAGAACAGTACGATTTTGGTAACAAAATTTCATTTCATTGAATTTTTTGAATCGACTGATTATATCAGTACACTACTTATAAACTAACTTAAATCTAAAACAGACACAACATCCAGCCCCCGGCCTTTAATTAATCACTGTGAAAGGGAAAACCAACATTTTACCATTGATAAATTTTCGGCTATGCCAGGAATTGAACCCGGGACACTTAACTTATTAGAGATACATGCTACTAAAGTGTCGTATGGTATCAATTAACTTTTAGAAAATACAAACATATTATTTTGCTGTCAACATTTATAATATTTTAATATACCATTACTCTCGTCTATTAGTGTTATTTTATGATAACATCAAAAGTGACTGCTGTAGGTCACATGAGCTGACGTATACACACTTATTTAGCTGTCGAATAAGTTTCTTCTTATGAAAATTGGACTGTTTTCAGGTTTGAAATTCTTTTAATAGTTTTTTTTGTAAATATATTGTCTGTGTAGTTTTCAGTTAAAGAATTATTTTTCTTAACAGTATCACCTCGTTGAACTTTGGCCTTTACTGCTAAGTCTTGGTAAGCTATATCATCTATCCCAGGGCTGTACAACTTTAAGCTAGCTAAGGGCTTAATTTTATATACCTAGACCTTGTGCCGGGCGCACACTTAGAAATTAGGACTAGATACAGTATTATCTTTTTTTTAGTTAATTAATATATTACATTAAAAGTGTTATAATAATGTATATATGTACAGTACAGTACAGTACATCATATAATACATTTTAAACAATTTAAGTATGATCGTGTTTAAGGAACTCCTGGATGACGTTATATATTTTTTGAACTTTCTAATGCTTCGCGGGACGCAAAATATGCTTCCGAGGGCCGCATGCAGCCCGCGGTCCACCAGTTGGACAGGCCTAATCTAGCCTACCACAGCGATTAGGACTTTGCATTCTCCGATAATTTGTTTGTCTTCTATGGTAACGAATTAATCCAATACAAAGAACAGGTATAAATTGCTATGTCACTTCACCCTTGGGTTCGCTGATTTAAAACCTTGCGTTGTGTGTGTTTTGTTTTTATGTGTTGGTGTGTATTAGTAAGATATTTTAGGGAAGAGAAAGAGATAGGAGGGTTTAGATAAAGATATATTTATTTACGAGAAAAAAAAAAGGATAAGGCTGCAGGTGAAAGGTAAAGCAAGACTATGTGATACACACTAGCAAAGAAAGAGAAAGGGTTTATTGAAAAGAGAAAGAGAGCGCAAGAAAGAGGGTGGTGGAGAAGAGAAAAAGTAGATGGAGGCTAGGGATCTTTTTGGCCACAATCTACCCAATCCTTTTTGTTTCCAAGCTCGTCTCTTTTTTTTTTTTTTTTTATCCATTTTTTTTTCCCTACTCCCTTTTCCCTAGTGGAAGATTTTTTTTCTTTGCCACAAAACAACACAANCTTGGATTCCCTACAGCACTTTCCGCGGTAGAGCAGTTTTTAACTTTGCCCCAAAACAAGAGAAACCGCATTCCACTTCTTTTTTTTTTCTCCTTGTTCCAAATCTCTTGTTCGTGACAGACTACAGTACTAACGTTCATGAAAGTAAAAACAAACAAAAACTAAAATAGAAGAAGAAAGAAAGATTCTTTAACTTTGACTCTCAGGCCTTACACTGCCCCAAAATAAAGGTATTATTATTTATTTGTATAATCTATCAGTAGATAACATAATACGAAACTAATTTTTTTAAGACTCGTCTGCTATAAAAAAGGGTTCACTAAATTTGATTTGAACCTATTGAATAAGAATGAAAAATACGCATAAAAAGATTTTTGAAAATAAAAAAGTCAATTCAAATATGTATAATATAAATTTAAATTTATTATATTTTAAATAGCTGCATTCGTTTTGAACATGATTTGATATCTGAAAATGTTATTTTTTGAGGCCTCTAATAGGTAATATCTCAACCTAAGACTGATAGCATAGTCACAAAATTGTTTAACGATCGATACCCCTAATATGTAAATGTAATCTGATTGTTTCAAATCATTAAAAAAACAGTTGAAGAAACCTAAAGTCTGTTCACGGTAGGAACTGTTTTCTGAAAGTCCTTTTTCCCTACCAGAAATATATTATATAGTAGGATATTGGTAGGAAAAAGGACCTTTCAGAGAGTAATTCCTACCGTGAATGGAAGTATAGGTATGTATGGCCGTGCCCTGTGCCGCGTCGACCAGTTTGTAAGTATGGCCGTAACATAAAAAGTTGGAGAACTGTGTTGTTATTTAAAAACATTACCAACGTCTAAATGAAGTCGACAGATACAAACATGATTTTATACTTTTAAAACCTCAAAACTGTTATTGATTTAAATAAGTATTATTTTTATTATTATTATCATCATCATCATCATCATCACCGCGTCTTACTACCAGTTCAGGTTACACGCACTAACGCTAATGTGTAATGGTAGGGTGATTGGGAGATGAAATGGAGGACCTACAGTTTAACGTGGGATCCAAACCACGGTGGAGGCCTGAGCATTCCACACATAAGTAATATTAATCCGCTTCGATGGCCGCATGGTCTAACGCGCTACTTTTGCAGTAGACTAAACTGCTGAAGACTGAAAGATCGGGGTTCGATTCCGTTTGGCTGTACTGAGGGTGTTTTTTCGTAAACTGTTTTACATTTGCTCCACAAAAATATGGGTACACTTCTTCTAAATTCAACCTTCTTAGAATAGGTAGTAAGACGTGGTACTAACAAACAATGTGTTTGTTTTTTAACAAACCACTAGCATTTCTAGTTACACCAGTTGTTTAATTATTTTTAACAAATTTCTGAGGGAAAGGTGGAAGGTTTGAGCCACTGAAATAATGCAAAAACCAATTATTTTCGAACCCTAGTACAATTTTTGTTCTCTTGGTTTGTGAAAACGGAAACTCATCTCTATTGTTTTATACTACAGACTCTTTCACAAAAAAAAAAAATCTGTGAAAGGCTGTTAATAATTCAGTTTCAGTGAACAAACTTTTTTACAAAACTCTTAAAGTGCACCGCCAAATAAAAAATGTTCCAAGAAAACAGACGTGTTCATTTCTAAGATAAATTTACATTGCGCGTGAATACATTTGAAATTCGGAAGTCACCTTTTATTTAAAATTCATGAAAAGGATTTAAAAAAAATCTTTTTGTCAAACACTACCTACTTCCACTGCATTCTTCCTTTCATAAACTTTCTTTTATATATTTTTTTAAGCTTTGTTAAAGTCTGCAAACAATTATTTTTTTCTTTTTCGAGAGGGTTGGGATGGGTAGTTGAGTAGCGCTGCTAGTGGAGACTGCTTGAATCATGTAATCTTGTGACGTCTCTAGGCTCGGCTTCTTGAAAAGGGGAAGGGGGAAAGGAAGAGGCTCATAGCCGTCAGGAATTACAAGAGAAAAAGATTCAAGAAAATGCTTTTTCTGGTCTTGTGGAAAAAGCTTTTAAGAGGCAGAGTGATTTGGGACAGTAACTCGCTCCGTGCGGTTCGGTGACGAAATTAGATTTTTAGAGAGAAAAAAAGGGTATACCCACATTGACGCCAAGAAAGAATAGTGGCAATATTTTGGAATAAACTCTTCATCACACACGGCAGGCCTGACTGACTACCCCCATCAACAAAACTTAAAAGGCCATTAATTTAGAAAACATGCTAAGTAAATTGGTGACAAAGAGCGTTTAATTCTTATTAAGGATATGACTTGTCCAATATTTAACACAAAAGGTCAAAAATATATTATTATAAGAAAATTAATGTGATCAAGCTTTCAATACAAAGTCAAAAGGTATTGTACTTATAAAAATCAAATTTAAAATAAAAGCATGAGTTTGATTAAAGTTTACAAAATTTATTGTCATAAATAGAATAAAATATAAGAGGTATATAAATTATATTTTTCAATTTGAAGTATTTAACGTGCAATTTTTGAACCATCTGATCATATCAGCACACAATAATTTCTATAAGTGAGAGCAAAAGGGCTTACCAATTTTGCCGGGAAAGGCAAAATATCTTTCAGCGTTCTTTTAAATGCCACAATCGACATAGGACCGATGACTTTACTTACCCTTTGAACGAAGTTGTGATACGGATTTTTTTTTATCACTTAAGAATAATCAGTCGGCCTCGGCTGGGTTTGAACTCTGGATTATTGGGTCCTAAGGCGAGCACTTTACTCCAAAACCACCGAAGTTGACAGACATGTATAAAAGTGGTGAATTCAATACAAACTGGGGAAAGAAAAGATAATTAAATACAATTACAATAAGCTAAGAAATGAAATATAAAATTTTAAGCAGTTATATCCATGAATTCATGTATAGAGAAAGTAACTTTGTTACGAACACTAAAGTAATTAAAAATTAATAGATTAAGAATAATATTTTTTAATTTTTAAATCTTGTTATTTTTACAAAATTACATTCTCTATTCATAAATTAATGAATGTAGCTGCTTACAATTTTAAATATATTTTTTAACGTTTAATTAAAAACATAAATTTCAGCCTCATACATGAACTACTTTACTTTAACAATGATACGCAAAAAGCTTAAATGAGTGAGTTTGACCCATTATAATTCGTGAATTGTAATAGTTGAAATCGGTGAATCACTATTTATAGCTTATAATTATATTCTTGCTAAAATTTTACTGTCGAATTATCTTAATTAAGACAGTTCTGAAATACCCCCACAAGTCTTCTCTCTCTCTCTTTAAAGAGTTACAACGGATCGCTAAAGTGAAAATATAAAGGGGTCAATATTTTATTATAACAAAATATATGTCGGCAAACTTTCTTTCTCCCACCTGGCTCTGTATAGAGTAATAATGTTGACAGAGCCGCGTCAAATTTACTGAGGTAGCTCGTGAATATAACTCTATCAGAAAATCGTTATTAGCCTTTTTCGGTTTTGATCCCAGCGAATGATGAAACGTAATTTAATTTCCTTGGCTCGCATCGTATCCAGTTCGCTCGATTAGAAAGTTTGCCTCCAAAAACATCTCCCCCCCCCTCCGCCTCTCATCACCGTTGCCCTTTCCCTTCAAATCCTCGTGGGATTACTAAGCCCCGCGGATGCAGTTTGCAAACGGGCAGACATCAAACTACTTTGGAAGGGTTAGCTTCACGCCAGATTAGATTTTGAATTGTCATTAAAGTGAGAATATCATCTCCTGGTTATATGATTCACTGTGTACTACAGCCCATTTACTTTTTTTTTTATACCCAGATTGTTACTTCTGTACTAATTATGCTAATCGTTTTAGGGATTAGGGGGTTATATCTTTAGGATATATACCCGCATTTGTTTGGAGGGAGATTGGAAAACCCACCCTTAGTACAACCGACGGAGATTCGAACCTCGTTTTCTCCGTCTTCGGCAGTCTAGTCTACTATGAGAGTAGAGCGTTAGACCACACGGCCACTGAAGTGGGTCCCATCTACTTTAAACAGGGATAAGTCTTATAATATGGTAAACAGATTTCTACAATTTTTTAAAACTACCTTCTCTTTTTTTACTTTTTTAAAAAGTAATAGTTATATTCAAACTTGTAAGGCACTAACTATAGTTAATACAATAATAAATAGTCCTTTAACGGTAGATTTTTTTTAATCTTGAATGTAAATTAATTATTGTATCAAATTAGGAATAAGATAAATCATAAATGTATTAGTAATGTAAAAATAATCAATCTAATAGTTTTACATCACCTAAAACCAAGTGATCTTTTCGAAAGAAAAAATTCGATTCAGACAAGATTAGATTTAATATAAGTGAGTAGAGTACATTTTAAGTTTCTAAATATTATATTCTCAGGAAGATATTTGGACCATAAAGAGATGAGGCGATTGGAGAGTGAAGAAGGTTACATAATGTTGAGCTATACCTCTTATATTCATCACAAGTCATTGTTAGGATAATCAAGTCTCGTAGATTACGGTGTGTAGGATTATTATTATTATTATTTAGCACCGAGTCTTACTACCCGTTCGGTTTATACGCTTTAAGTAGATAGTACTAATTACGCTAATGGATTAAGAATTGGGAAGGTTGAATTAGAGGAAGTGAACCCGCATTGGCGTGGAGGGATAGTGGAAAACCATTTAGGACAAACCACCCCCAGTTCACCCGACCGAGATTTGAACCTTGATCTCCCCGTCCTCAGCATTTGAGCTCAACATGACTAGCGCGTTAGCCAACTACGCCACCGAGGCGGGTCAGTGTGTAGGAAATACAGTACGACCGTGTTCATGGTATTGACTTAAAAACCCAAAGGAAAGAGACCATTGACAAGACCTAGACGCAGATGGGAGGTTAACATTGGAATAAACCTGACATAGATATGGTGTAATGAGTTGGACTGGATATAACTTGCTCAAGATAGGGATAGGTGGGGTACTTTTGTAAGTGCGGCAATTAACTTTCGAGCTCCTAATGCCATCCCGTAAGTAAAGTCCGTTCAGCATAGGAATTGTTTTATGAAAGGCCCTTTTCCCTACCAGAAATTTATTATATAGTAGGATATTGGTAGGAAAAAATGCCTTTCATAGAGTAATTCCTACCGTGAATGGAGTATAAGTAAATATTATAAACTAGGATTTAAATAATTCCTTCATAGAACATTTTAATAAGTAACATTTAACTAATGCATTTACCTGTGTAATTAATTTTAATAGTAGAAAACCCTCTTCGGGACTTGATTGGTTTTAGGAGTCACTCTTGCAATAGACATGACCGCCGATAGTGGGAAGATCGGGGTTAGAGTCCTGTTCGGGTGTACAGATAGCGGTTATTCCTAGATGGTTTCTAATGAGATTTTGGGTACAGTTCCTCTTAATTAAACCCTACATATTCCTATCACATTAGCGCATTTAATACATATATGTACAACCCGAACGGACAGTAAAACTCTGTGACAAAAACGATCTTAAAGATAATGTAAAATCCATGGCATGAAATGTCACATAATATATTTAATTAATATTAATTTAAAATATGTTTTTAAATTATAGTTTTTGCTCTGGTTGCGACGCTGCGTAAGTCAACTGTTTACTCATTGGATCTCAATCCAAACATTTTAACTGCTAATCGTCTTCAAATTACCTCTAATAAATCATTACTCCAGTAATGTATGGAATGTAAAGTAATTCTTATTAAATGCTAACAAGTAATTACAGTTTGTATTCCTCTGACTGAGAGGTTTTTTTTCCCAAAATTTTTTTCCACTCAAATGCGGGTAAACTTCTTAAAAATGTAACCTTCATCATTCCGAAAACCATTAGCCAAATTAGTTCATAAGCGTGTAACCCGAACGGATAGAAAGAAGCGGTGTTAAAAAATATATATTATTAACAATTTCTCTCTCTCTTTCTCTCTCTCTCTCTCTCTCTCTATGTATGTATGTATGTATATATATATATATATATANNNNTATATATATATATATATATATATGAGATTTGAACCTATTGTGGAGACAGACAAGATGAGATTGACATATTGTTTTCCATTGTATTAATTAATTATTGAGGTGTCAGATCCTACCTAAGGGTAGCAAAAACTGTAAATAGAGTAGGTCTAAATATAGTTATAGCAACAAATAAAATGCTATTTTTAAAACAAAGTATTGACATACTTTTCTCAAATACTTATATTTGCTTGAATTTAAATAAAATTCTAGTTCTTTGATATCTAGTAATTTAAACTATTTTTCAGGAAAAATATCTTACCTAACATTTATCATTGTCATAAGTAACCGTAAGCACTTTAGTTGAAACATATATTTACCTCGCCTTGATAAAGAAGATTTATAGATCGGGTTAAAAGTTTTTACATCTCTTTAAAATTTGCGAGCTAATTGGGTTCCCACCGTCATATTGTGGTTAGGAAGAGAAAATTAAGATTAAACTCTATCTTTAGTACCGCGAAACGCCATTAGCTGAATTACTTCTAATTAATATCGGTCTGTTTTAATCGCACCATAAATTTACGGCCTGTTTTAATATAGTTTATAGTTTTACTCTTTCTTAAGATGACGACCATTTATTTATTTAATCAAATGGGATATTATGAAATTTCTCATGAGTTGACAATGTTGGAATTATTGATTGAGCTAAGAGCTTTGAGTTTAATTATTGGAGGAAGCTCTTAGAAGGGAATCTCTTTTCTACTACATGGGGAATGTCGATATATTCCCTCATCTCCATTTTACCTCACGGAGAATGTCTATATATTCCCTCATCTCTAGTTTACTTCACAAGGAATGTCGAGATATTTACTCATCTCTATTTTACAACACAACACGGAGACCTTGTGGTCTAGAGGTAAAGTGTCTGTGCTTGGGGTCCGGGGTTCAATCCTCGGTCCCGGCACATATTTATCTTATTGCCAAACACTCCCTTCACCTCTGACAAAAGTTTATTAATCACAGCTTGTGAATATGTGGAATGTCAGACCTCCACCATGGTTCGGATCCCACGTTAAACTGTAGGTCCTCCATTTCATCTCACCTTACACATTAGCCTAAGTGCGTATAGCCCGAACGGGTAGTAAGATGCGGTGCTAATAATAATAATAATATTTTACAACACGAAAAATATCGGTATCTTTCCTCATCTCTATTCTACCTCACGGATAATATCTATATCTTCCCTCATGTCTATTCTACCTCACGGAAAATTGAGATATATTTCCTCCTCTCTATTCTACCACACTGAGAATGTAGATATACTACCTCGTATCTATGTTATCTCATGAAGAATGTGGAGATATTCAATTATCTCTATTTTACCTCATGAATAATATCGATATATACCATCATCTCTATTTTACCACATGCAGAATGTTGATACATTCTCTCGTAATCTAGCTTTCACTCACGGAGAATGTTCATATATTCCCTTCTAAACTCTCTTCATCTAACGGAGGATAGCGATAGCTCCCCCCTTCCCAAAGTACACATTTTTTTTGTCATCGCGTCTTACTACCTGTTCAGGTTATACGTTTATGCACTAATTACACAAATTGTTTGGGATTAGAAAGGCTTAATTTAGAGGAAAAGTACTCGCATTTGCGTGAAGGCAGAGTGGAACCCCATTTAGGGAAAACCCTCAGTGCATTCGACCGGGATCGAACCCCGATCTCACCGTCTCTAGTTCAACACTAGATTAGCGCGTTATACCATGTGGTCACCGAAGCAGATCCATAATTACTCTTTCACCTTTGGGATGGTGGGTGGGAGGCGTGGCGTGGCTTCCCAATCGACTAAAGTATCCTTCCGCGCCAACAAGAACAGATGAATCACGGAAAACGTTGATGGCGCTGGCTACCGGACAGGTCTCGCGGAAAAATCATACCTTTGGAAATATCCGATTTCTCGAGAACGAATGAAATTATTATGGTAATATTTTCAACACCTCTTCTAAGATAATGTATCAATGTTTATTAGATTGAAATTTTCTTATTTTTTTCTCTCTATACACCCGGCAGTTTTCTACTGATAAATGCCAAAATTATTGATATTTGATCAATGTTAAAATTATAATAAAAAGAATAACTTAATGAACATGCTTCTATTCTCCCTAAAAGAAAATTGCAAAACAATAAAAATTCTTTTAGATAACCGTTTATTCCCACGACTCTGCATTTCCACGCAAAATAAAAAGGTTCAATTGCCTTCAATTATGTCGTAAATAATCACTATGCTAGACGTCTAAATTTAAAAAAAGAGCTCTTTCTCATCCCGTCTCTTTGGATTAGATTGTTAGTTACGTTGTTTCAACTTGATTTAAAAAAACATAATCTTTACAAATCGCGCCCATTGAAATGCTATGGTACATTTTGACAATCATCCCTTCTATTGTGGTTTTATTTTGTTTTAGGGGCTTGCCGGTACTTGGTATTAAAATAGTGTATAAGATTATAGAATCGCCGTTAAATAATCAGGAAGGCAATTTAATTTGCGTTACTGTGTGGCGGGTTTCATATTCACAACACCCAGGGGGCTATAGGAAGGTTTTATTTTGAACCCTCGATACAAATCAACCGTGACTGTTTGTATGAGATATCTCTCTATATAGCTTAGAGGATATACACCCATTACAAAATAATACGTTCAACACAATAGCTATTAACTGTTAAAAAAATATATGAGAACACTATACAGGACACTTTTACATTTACCGTGCTAAAACTGATGGGGCCTGAAAAACTGGCGTCAATTTAAAATTAACGTGAAAATGTACGGTGTATGTTCGGGAAATAAATTTAAAAAATCATTAGGATTATTTCAAAAACATATAATATTATATCACAGTATAGTTTACATAGAATGTAAAAATAAATATTTGTTTCTTTTATTAACATCTTTCTCAGGTACTTTAAATGTCTAATATCTCCATAAAGTACTGCAACTAGAAGCTTAATTCTTTCACCAATTGTCTTCCTATCCAGTTTAGATTGACAGCTAGTTCCCTCATTTTACAGCAGGAAGGGTCTTATAGATCTTCATTCCCGTATTTATACGTAAGGTCATGTGATCTGTAGATGCCATTATTTATATATATCTTTTTTTTTACTTCGTCGCGTCTAGGTATCCGTTTGGTCTACACACATTAATAATAACGTTAATGGATTAGACATGAGGAAGGTATAATTTTAGAGGAAATACACCCGCATTTTTGTGGAGAGAGAATGGGGTAACCATGTAGGGGAAAAAACACCCTCAGTACCCCTGATCGGGATTCGAATTCAGATCTCCTCATTATTGGGAATTCATTATAACACAAGAGGGATGCGTTAGACCATGTGACCACCTATGCGGGTGAAATATTATCACTACCTATAAAATAACGATAATATAGTAAAATGAAAAGTTTATTCCTTCGAAAGTTCTACTGTATTTGTTTTTTTTTTATAAATACTATCATGATTCAACGAAGCTCTATTTAGTTAACTGAGGGAAGCGAGGTTCTGTTTTAGCTCGACTATTTGGCATGTCTGTATTTCTAGACCCACTTTTACGAAATTTAGAAGGCACTTTATTTTTTAACCTTGGCCGAATAATCTGTGCTATGTTTTTTCAATATTGCTATCCATTTCAATTTGGTGGGAGATATTTCAACTTGAAATCCAAGATAGGATTATGGGAAGAATAACAATTTGAAATCCAAGGAGATATTTTAACTCGAAATCCGAAAATAAATCTTAAGACTCAAATACCGTAAGGATAAGAACATTAATAACATTTACTATACTATTTGTATTATTTTATAGGTATTGATAATATATATCAAAAGTGACAGCTGCAGATAATATAACTTGATAATATACGATTATTACTATAATTGTTTTAGTAACTACCAGATACTGTTCTTACTACCAAAATTAGGATATAGACCTACTTAATTTTTGTTTGAATGGAGGTAGCGAAGTCTACTTTTCACAGCACAACCAGTTTCACAATGATCTTAATAAAAACACCCATACCCGCTTGGATAGCCGAATGGTTTAACTAGTTACTATCGCAGTAGTCTAGACTGCTGATGACGGGGAGATTGAGATTCTAATCTCGGTCGGTTGTACCAAGGGTGATTTTCCTTAAATGGTTTTACACCCTCCCTCCACGAAAACGCGGGTACGTATCTTTTAAATATAACCTTCCTAAGCCTTAAAACCACTATCATAAAGCATATAGACCGAATAGGTAGTAAAACGTGGTGCTAAAAAAATAAAAAATAAATAATGTTGTATTTTAGAATAAAAACAACAGTCATGTTGTATCATAAAAGAAAAACATGTCATGTTGTATTTTAGAAGAAAAACAAGTCATGTTGTATTTAAAAAAAACAGTAATGTTGTATTTTAGAAGAAAAACAAGTCTTGTTGTATATTAGAAGAAAAACATGTCGTACTTGGGAAGAAAAACAAGTCGTGTTGTATTTTAGAAGAAAAACAAGTCATGTTGTATTTTAGAAAAAACAACAACAGTAATGTTGTATTTTAGAGAAAAACTCAGTATGTTGTATTTTAGAGAAAAAAAACAAGTCTTGTTGTATCTTAGAAGAAAAACAGTCGTGTTGTATTTTAGAAGAAAAACAAGTCATGTTGTATTTTAGAAGAAAAACAAGTCAAGTTGTGTTTTAGAGAAAAAAACAGTAATGTTGTGTTTTAGAGAAAAAACAAGTCAAGTTGTGTTTTAGAGAAAAAAACAACAGTAATGTTGTATTTTAGAGAAAAACTCAGTATGTTGTATTTTAGAGAAAAAAAACAAGTCTTGTTGTATCTTAGAAGAAAAACAAGTCATGTTGTGTTTTAGAAGAAAAACAAGTCAAGTTGTGTTTTAGAGAAAAAAACAGTAATGTTGTGTTTTAGAGAAAAACTCAGTATGTTGTATTTTAGAGAAAAAACAAGTAATGTTTTATTTTAGAAAAAACAACAACAGTAATGTTGTATTTTAGAGAAAAACTCAGTATGTTGTATTTTAGAGAAAAAAAACAAGTCTTGTTGTATCTTAGAAGAAAAACAAGTCATGTTGTGTTTTAGAAGAAAAACAAGTCAAGTTGTGTTTTAGAGAAAAAAACAGTAATGTTGTGTTTTAGAGAAAAACCCATTATGTTGTATTTTAGAAAAAAAACAAGTACCAACTCTTTATTTTGTCTTGTCACCTCTCGTACACGTGTGTGCATGTGAATCCTGGAAAGTTGTCCCAGGCTCAGGTTCACATCCGCACAGTATAGAGGGCACTGTCACTGATATAGACAAGACAGGAGACGACGTCGCACTCTATTGTTCATCAAGCGAACCGGCGATGTCTCGGGGACAGGTGCTGCGTGTTCCGCGCATGCGTTCATCACCTGTTGCTCGTTCTTCCTTCCGGCCATCCCTCCCTGATTCCGGTGTGTGGGGCAGGATTGATAACACCTACCCGTGTTTCTATTTTCACCAAGTGACTCGACACTAGAAGACAATCCAAGTTTCATAACCTTTTAAAAAACACAAACTTTTTTTTGCTGCTACTAATTTACACCTTATTTTATAAGTATTGATACCAAATTTAGTGGTCGAAGGGTCTAAGACGTCACCCTCCCAATAGAATGGACTGCCGATGAAGGGTTGGGGGTCCAGGTTCGAGTCCAGGTCGGGTATACTGAAGTTGGTTTCCCATAAATCTCGTCCTACTCTCCTTCCACGTAAATGTGGGTGCACTTCTTCTAAATATAATCTTTCTCATCCCTAACACATGAGGATAATTAGTACATAAGCGCGCAACCCGAGCGGTTAGTGTAACGAAGTATTAAAAAAAATTATATCCCTATTAGGCCTAAGTATTAATATATATCAAAAGTGAGAGCTGCACATCACACAGCTTGACGTATGAATGAATACATGAAAGTAGATCCACTAACCTACCTAGCTGTCAGAGAAGGCCTACTTATGAAAATTGAACTGTATTATGCCTTCTATTTGTAAGATCTAATGCCAATACTTGCCTGTTAAAGAATTTACCTTGTCATAATCTAAACAAGAATGAGAATGAGTGTGGATTTTAAGGAATATCAGACTTATTTTATCCTACGGGAGGATAGGGAATGGAATTGTGCTGGAGAATACCTACAATGCAATGGTTAGAGATTAAACTACGACCTTTTGGGTCAGAGCTAGGGGTACAAACAGAACACACATATTTTCATATGCACTACTTGAACATTTTGGACAATAAGTTAATTTTCTTTGATACCTCTTCTCTTAGCTCACATCTACATTATTATTTTTTTAGTAAAAATGACATCACCAGAACTAGATGTACGCTAGCACCCTTACTCTGAACAGCGAGACCAGAGTTCGATCTCCAACAAGGTTCACTGTGGGTGTTTCTTCTCCATCTTTCCAACAATATTACTATCTTATCTAAAACCGAATGCATTTTCTCAAAACCTACCTTCCTAATACTATTTTAATGGTTTAAATTTTAAGTTGAAGGTCAATGATCTGCACACAAACTAAAGTATATGATTAAAAATAAACTAAGTAAATAATATACTTCATCATTTATGTAGATAACCGCTTCGGTGGCTGGATTGTCTAATGCGTCGCTCTCGTCTTAGAATGGCCTGCTATGGACAGGAAGATCAGGGTTCGAATACTATTCGGGTCTACTGAAAGTGGTTTTTCCTAAATTGTTTCCCACTCTCCTTTCTCACAAATGCAGGTAGATTATCTCTGAAATGCTTTCTTCTTCTTTATCCCTATCCTTTAAAAGTAATTAATATACGCGTATAACCTGAACAGGCAGTAAGATGAAGTTATAAAAAAATAAAATAGTGTAGATGGTTTAGATTTTCTGTTCTATTGAACGTCAAAAAAAAATTTAAAAAATTCGTTTTCTTTTAGTAATTTTAAGTTGTTGGATTTAACGCTTTTATTTGAATATATATATATATATATATATATATAATCATTCATTTTATTTATTAAAGTTATACTCTTTTATCAAGTATATAACATCAGGCCTTTTTTCTCCCAAAAAGAATCAATTATAAAACATAAGGGGAAATAATAACTTTCCTTCATCGGTGGGTGCATGGTGATATGAGGGTTCGAAAAACACCCTCAGTACACCGAGGAAAGATTTGAACTCCGACCATCCGTCACGTGCAAATCAGACAAAATGAGCTTGTTCTTTAGCCTGCATACCTACCGGCGCGGGTAGTGGTTGGATAGATATAAAAAATTACAAAAGTGACCAAATAAGGGGTCGTGAGCTAAGTTGCTTTATCTTATATATAAAATTCTCGTGTCACAATGTTCGTTCCCGTACTCCTCCAAAACGGCTTGACCGATTCTCATGAAATTTTGTGAGCATATTGAGTAGGTCTGAGAATCGGCCAACATCTATTTTTCATACCCCTTAGTGATAAGGGTTGTCCACCCTTAACATTTTTCTATAATTTTTAGACATTTTTTTAATATCTTTATTTTTTTAATTATGTCGCATTAAAAAATACATACAACCCTAAATTTTTACCCTTTTATCACCAACCCCTATTTTTTAATAGCCATTTTAGTAATTTAATCATTTTTCATCCCCGGTCGATAACTGATCAATCGTCATGTGCCAATTCAATTCAAACGTATTCAGTTTCCGATTAGATTGGCATTTGCAATGACTATCAACAAATCCCAAGGTCAAACGATGTCTATTTGTGGCTTAGATTTGAGAACACCATGTTTTTCACACGGACAATTATACGTGGCATGCTCTCGAGTGGGTAAACCATCCAGTTTGTTTGTGTTAGCTAAAGATGGACTAACAAAAAATATTGTTCACGCTATGGCATTAAGAGATTGATATTGTTTGTTAGTGTTACTGTCGTAATTGATTAATTAATGATATATAATTTTAAGGAATAAATTATAATAACTTAAAAATAATGTTTGCCTTTTGTTATTTTTATATTCCCTCATCGTTCACAGCGCTCCATGCCTATTTCACGCATATACCACATTCTTACACACTTACAATAGGTAAGCTATTTTTTTTGTCTACACTAGAAATTACTTAAAAATTATTTATATGGCAAAACAACGTTTGCCGGGTCAGCTAGTTTATCATATAATTATGTACATTCGAAAAACCTCTTATGGCTTGTACAATTATTAAATACGTAAAATAGCACACGCTCTCTACCTGATCTATAGAGGGGAAGGGTTGCAGTGAGGCGGGAAGAGGGGAGGGTCCCTTGTTTTTGTAGCATATATGAATTATTCACACAATCCCTTCTACAGTGAAGGAACTTTCATAAATATATTCAAATACAAGCTTCCTCACTATGCAATACTTATTGTTGGATATACATGAAACCACGCATGTAGAAACGCCAACACAGACAAACATTTCACAGCATTTATCGTCTCTGTGTGTGATGAGGTTACACAATGATGAGTTACATACCCTGTTAGGATAATCAATGAGGTTCAAAATGTATACTTTAGTTTTATTAGACATAGTTTCTTTTTATTCCCCTATATTTACTCACAATATGGGCTTTATAACAGCCGGTTCAATCACATCTTTTACCAATGTTATTTGTTGAGTGAAATACATTTACTATGTTAGTGTTAAATCGCATTCAAATATACAAAATCGACCATAATTCGCATTTAAAAGGTCAAGTAGTCAATTTAGCGAAAATATCTTATTTCGCGTTACATATAATGAACTTAGAAAATGCTAAAATGAACTTTAATTTAATTTATCTTATAGATGAAGTATTGTCGTCGCGAACATTTCCGACCTCGAAATGATGATATATCTTTAAATTGGGTGTATGCACCCCACCGACCCCAAAAAAAGTTGGTTTTACAACTCCGTCGTCTGTACATGGGGCTAGAACCGAAACTGATTTATGAATTTTGTTCAAACTTTTTAGCCCTAGAGTTAAGGGTAGTCTTACTTATGACTGATTTTAGAAAAGGGTGCTAACGATTTTGTTTAAAATTTATTTCTAGGGAACGTTTGATGTAACAAAATTATTGGGTTTTTTTAGGGGGGGAGGGAGGAGAGATTCGTTTGAGTGTAGTTGGATGATAAATAATCTTTGAAAATTTAAATGTGTTCGAAAATGGTTTAAACCTTTTTTTTGTTTAAAATAGTTATGTGGATGATAAAATAATAATTTATGCTCATTTTACCTAAAATAAATCCATCAAAGATTCGTTTATTGATAACTGAATTTTAAAACTTTTGTCACAAATTATAATATTACTGAATCCGCTTAGGTGGTCGAATAATCTACGGCGTCACTTTTGCAATAGACTGGATTGTCGATGATTGGTAGTTCGAGCTTTTAATCCCGCCTGGGTGTACTGAGGTTTTTTTTCCTAAACGGGTTTACACTCTCCCTCTACGCGAATGTGGGTACACTTTATTTTAATTCAATCTTACACAGTGGTGTAAGTAGTACTTTCGCATATTACCTTAATCGGTAACTAAGACGCGCTAAAAATAATATGATATATTATATTGAGAAAGTATGCCTACGATAGTGTCATACCATTTATTTTCGATGATGATTCCATTATAGTGTTTATGGAATATTTGTACGAGCTCAGATCATTTGGAATACTTTTATTTTTTAATTTGAAAATTGGATTTGTAACATTTTTGCTTTCACCATCTTAGAGAATATGGAAATTATTTTTTTATCATAACATTCACTGGCACACAACTTTACGACCAGCACGCATAATACATTATAATACGTGTCATGTGAAAGAAACAATCCCCTTCACAAAATTACTACGCGGGTTGGCCGAGGAAGTTGTCGGTAGGCCTGAGGACGGGGTTTCTTCACAAAATAAGGTAAAATGATGAGCCTTGCTCTACTGTGGTGCGATGAAGCTATGCAGAATTCTGCGATAAATTCTCCACTTTGCAAAGTGTGTATCTTCCACCCTTGTTATATGTACGTGTGCATAATACGCACATATATTATTCGCCGACTCATCTTTTAAGACTTCTCTTTAACACTAACCCCCACCTCCTTTTCGCTACTCAACCACTCAACATGGTCTCACAAGCTTGGCGAGGAAAACAGGCCTATACGACATCTAGCTTGTAGGTGTTTTTTGGAATTATATATCCAACCATAAAATTAAGGGTAGTTTACTGAAGGGTGAAAAAAAAAAGAATCGATTCTTATCGAAATTTGCTCTATTGACTTGATTAAATTTTTGCATCTAGGAATTGTTTAACAAATGGAAATTCTCGTTTTCCTATTAAAATTACTTTAAGGATAATTTGACATAAACGTAAATTTCCAATTTTGGTCATATATCTGCAACTATTTGAAATACGGAATAACTAAATTATCATTGCAAAGTTTTAGTATTATCAATTATAAAAATCTGTCATTTAGACTATACTTTATTAAACCAATAGACGTAGTTTCTGAGGTGCAAGCAAATATATACATTTATGGAGCTCTTTGAAACGTGAAATTGATTAAGTTCTTTGGCGGACAATGTTTCTGTACCAGTGTGTATTATTTCATTTAAGATCTTTGTTGGAGTGTTTCTGCAACAATGTATATTATTTTGTGTCACAAATCTTAATAAGAGCTATTAGTAAATGCCTCTATTTGAAGATAAAAGAAAGATAAAGTTTATGCAGTGCATCGTACCATTTATTTCCTTAATAGTTTTTCTTTCTTTCTCCAAGAAATTATACTTTATTCATCCTTCCCCCCACTAGTGTAATTCAAACGTGATGGGGTGGGTAGTAAGATCCTGTGGAGGTGGGGAGGGGGGATATTAACTATAGTTAGAACGTTGTAGGAATAACATTTTAGAATATTATAAACAACTATAGTATATAATATTTGTTTAAAAAAAAGGATCACCGAGTGTTTGTATATATATATATACACACAAATGTGTTTAACAAATAATCAATCTTTCATTTTAATAACTTTTATTCAAAGTCTATCTTATGAACTCAAAATTTATAGCTTCATTTAAAAAAATAAAATTAGAGAATAATTCTAATTATTTAAATTCAAATGTTAAATTGCTCGACCATACTGTACAACTATTATCCTATTGTCAGGAAATATTTTGTCTCGTTGTAAAGCTTAATTATCCCGCAAATTTTTACAAATTAATTATATTAACGTGTAGTCTCAAAACAAATATAATGCCACCAGCTATAATAATCATACACTTTACATATAATCAGTAATTATCATATATTCAATACTTTAAAGTTGTCAAAATTGTTAAATGTGACAGATAAATAACACTTTTTTGACATATAAATATATGATCGTAGGCTCGATAACGTTTGGAACTGTTGAATAAGGTCCTTTATATCAATCCTATAGGCTAGAAACTATCATTATTTTGTTAGAGAAAGCACGAAATGTTTGCATTCGTGTTAAGTAAAATGCTTAAATTTATGTTTGGTAAAATAATCGCGATTAAGCCAGCAAATAAAAAATAAAACCCTATTTTTCAAAGCCAGCATCTCATCATGTTCCTTGGTCTCAGTAAGAATATCAGTCCTTGACGTATTCGAACCTCGTTTAGGCCCTTAAAGGGGAGATTTATCCGTCTGTAGTAATTTTATTCTGTTGAGGTAACCCTAAGCTCTATGAATTTGAACGTGTTATCGCCTGAGTAGCCTAAAACGACATTGTAATGGCTATTGTTTTGTAAAATTTATTTTACTATAAAGATTAAAATTTTATCGGATACTTTTAAATAATATGTAGCTACCCAATTTATACCATTTTTTTCAAATACATCTCATATTTCTAAACTAAATATAAACAACTCCCTTAACTTTTTTTATTAATATAAGAATGTTCTTAACAATATTGTTATGTAACAAATGTTATTTAAGTCTAGATGTATCACCTTCAGCTTATTCACAAGATAAGCACTTCCTTGCGCATGCGCTAAGTCAATAATATCAACATAGTGTGATTTGTTGACCCATCTGACGGCTAAAAGTTATATGAGCTTTATCTAGAGATGCTAAAATTTGGGTTTAAAAACAAGTCTAATTTGAATAAAATCATTACTTAAATAATTCTGATACAGTTCCATGGAACCTTGGTTCGATACCGAACTATGTTAAAAATAGTATTGTATAAGAGCTCATCATATTATTCGGATGCTATGATTTCTAGTGATTGTATTGAGTGCATTGTATTCAGTGTGTTACCCTAGGTTAAGTTTACTACGTATATTGATACATCCTTGTGTTTAGAAAGTTTATGTTAAATACCCAAATAACTATGATATAAATCGAAGAAGACAAAACAAAGCCTAAAATGGCGTATAACTAAAATCACAATAAATAATAAGCATTTCGAAAGCCACACCTTGCCCTGTTACCTAAAAAAAACACGTAAAGAAGACCCACATTTCTTTCCTACATTTGCGTGTCCCCTACGGGGCGGCATGCAACACTTTATCAAACGGAAAAATTAGATTTTAGTGGGGCAAAAAATAACAACTTTAAATGTTTCATCACATTCCATGAGAGTAATGATGCGTGATATTCACCATAACACTCGTCAAAAACGTATCCACCATTATTTAAGTACAGAATTTATAATACACATTCAACACATATTTAGTTAAAGTAACTTTGAAAAATAATTTAGACTTCATAATACTTTATTATGAACTTTTAGATTTTAAACAAATACATCGATAGTAGTTTAAAACTATGAAAATAGTTTCCAATCCATACAGAGAAAAATAAAATCTCTTTTTAAACAAAAGCATAAGTAGGTTGGCTACCAAATATCTTAACCTAGAACAACACATATAAAAATTTGAGAGCGTAGGCCTAACTCGAATGAGTAGTAAGACGCGGTGCTAAAAAAAATAATCTAAAAACAACAACTTGATGTTTGTAAGAGAATGGACCCAACACACACATGTTCAATTATTTTAGGCATCAGCTGGAGTTGAATAAAGATCCCCTAGACCCTCATTTGTAACCTACTCCCTAACCATTCTACCACAAGAGCTATTTAAGGAAAAACTCACATTGGTGGTCACGTGGATTAAACTAGGAACTTGTATAGTCCGGTTTGCCAGTAATAGAGAGGTCAGTGTTCCAATCCTAGCCGTGTGTATAGATGGTGGTATTCCCAAAATAGTTTCCCACTATCTCTCTAAGCAAATCCAGGCATCGTTCCTCTAAGTTCCACCTTCCTCATCCCCACTTCACTAGCGTATTTAATTATTTTTTACCCGCCTCGGTGGCGTAGTTGGCTAACGCGCTAGTCGTGTTGAACTGCTCGACTGCTAAGGACGGGGAGATCGAGGTTCGAATCTCGGTCGGGTGAACTGGGGGTGGTTTTTCCTAAATGGTTTTCCACTCTCCCTCCACGCAAATGCGGGTTCACTTCCTCTAATTCAACCTTCCCTATTCCTAATCCATTAGAGTAATTAGTACTTAAAGCGTATAACCCGAACGGGTAGTAAGACGTGGTGCTAAATAATAATAATAATAATATTTTTTTTCCACCACGTCTTAGCAGGCCTAACAGTTCGGGCTATAAGCATACAATAAGCATAGAGATGAGTAACGTAGCATTCTAGAGGAAATGTACCAGAGTTTGCGTGTAGAGAAAACAGGAAACAATTTAGGGGGATAAAAGCTCAGTACACTAGACCGGGATTCGAAGCCCAATCTCCCCATCAGCGGCAATCCGGTGCTTAACATACGAGGGACTCGTTTTACTGCGTTACCATCGATGCACGTAGCCAGAAGGGACGTATAAGATATAGTCAAAAAATAATCAGGGGGAGGGGACCTGATTTGCGAGACATAACGTCGCAAGACGTTAAGCTATACATATTACAAACATATACTTACTAAAAAGACCCGCTAGGCGTCACTCTCGTGTTATACTGGCCTGCTGATGACGGGGAGATTAGGATTTGTATCCTGGTAGGGTTTCTCACTCTCCTCCCAAACAAATGCGCGTAGATTACCTCTAAAATGCTTCCTTCCTCACACCCACCTCGTTGGCGTAGTTAGCTAACGCGCTGGTTTCGTGTTGAGCTAGACTGCCGAATCTCGGTCGGGTGAACTGTTGGTGGGTTTTCCCTAAATGGTTTTCCACTCTCCCTCCACACAAATGTGTGTTCACTTCCTCTAAATTCAACCTTCCCAATTTCTATCCCATTAGAATAATTAGTACTTAGGCGTATAACTCGAAATGGTAGTAAGACGCGATGTTATAATTATTTTTAAAAATTTTAATTTCTTCCTTCCTCATGCACACCCCATTAAAGTAATGATCATATATCTGTATAAACTGATCGTGGTGATAGACTTGGTTGTTGTTGAGACCTTAACGTCAAATGGGGCAGTAGCCGACGCCCTGGTCTTGCTTGGCATGTGAAGGAATAGCGCGTGTGGCAATAAGATGGTCGCGTGGTTGGAGCATTTTCCGCCACGCCCTTCCTGGGCAGAGCGCACTCGCTGTTCTGACTTTCTTCTCGTGACGGCAAATTATCGGGAATGGCTTAAGCATATTAATTTCTTGGAAATATAATTAAGATTACAATTGAAGTGTTCGTCTGGAGGAAGAGAGGGGGAGATACAGGCCTAATTGGATTTATCGTGGTTTTCACGAGATATATATTTTAAATACGGATAAGTGATCAAATGGTCTAATATTCCGGTCTCGCAATATAGGGAATTAACTATGGTGGAGATGTGGAGGTTCGCATCTCATTCAGAATCAATGGGGATGGCTCACCTGTGATGTATCACTGTGGTTTTCCTATCCCCTCTCCATGCAAATGTGGGTGCACTAGAGTTTGTCAGATGCAAGAATGACAGTTCACCCATGTTAACAATATTATTTATAATAATAGGTGATAGTGACAAGTTTAGGAATGGTTAGTACGCCTAATTTTGAATCTGGAGACAGGAATTTGATTCTGACTGACTTCACTAACTACCTAGACTAGTTTTTTTTCCGTCGTCGCTTTCGGCTTCTATCGGCTAGGTTTCTCGACAAAAAAAGATAAACCCTTAATTCCTTTTGACAACCTAGCTATTTTTTGCAATTAGGGCTATACGCTGACAATCTAGTTAAGATATTTGTTCGAACAAGTTGAAAAATGACACCTGGACATGGGAATCGAACCCGGGACCTTTGGCTTAGAGAGCCAGATAGCTAAGTGGTAGAGCATTAGGGCGCTAAACCAAATGTTCTGGGTTCGATTCCCATGTCCAGGTATAGTTTTTATCTAGTCGAATATGATTCAGTTACGGCTGAATAATAATTCATCCCTCAAGCTTCGTCTTTCATATAATTAATTGTATAGCATTGCTTTCTTCCATTTTAAAAATGTTGTGTTTTTTTTCTGATTGCAGCCCCCTCTCTCGCCCCCATGGTATGACCCAGTCCCTCGAGGCGTTAACGATGATGGACGGTGGTAGCGGTAACACGGTCACGTTCGGCAAGAAGAGGGGCTACGTTGTGAGTCGAGGGTTGGCGATCATACTCGGCCTGCTCTTTGTCGGGGGTCTGGTGGCCACGGGATTGCTCGTCCACAAGTTCTCCTCTTGTGTTGACAGCGAGACCTCTTCTCTTTCCTCGGGGGTCATTACTTCAGAGCGGACCAGGGGCAAACACAACTCCACCACGCAGGTAACAACAAACACGATATCAGACCTCTGGACAAAATCGTGATTTTGGATCTAGCTCTAATACTAATAATAGTTTATTGATACCCGCTTCGGTGGCCGAATAGTCTAAGGAGTCACTCTAGTGTTAGACTGGACTGCTGATGACGGTCGGGTCTACTGAGGGTGTTTTTTCCTAAAGGGTTTTCCACTCTCGTTCCACGCGATTGATGATAGATTACCTCTAAAATGATTACTTCCTCATCCCTACACCATTAGTCATTATCATATATGTGTACAACCTGAACAGGTCGTAAGATGTGGTGATAAAAAACATCAAGTTAGTTATGATTAGATTTTGAATATATGATATATGTAGTATTTTACAGTATTATATAACAACGTATAGGCCTACTTATTTTAAAAAAAGTTGTTTACTGATGAATGAAGTTCGAAAGTTTGAAAATATTTATAAATTTTCAAAACAATTTTGTCCAAAATTGATGTCTAGAAACTGATTTACTTTCTAACAAATACCGTGTAACTGTATTCGAAAATAAATAAGTAAAGGTAGTGCACTGACAACTGATTTTAGAAGATTTGAAATAGATATCTGCGGAGTGTTTTGTGGTTTTGTTGTCGGCGCCCGAGACCTCCCTATTAGAGTAGACTTTTAAACATTCATCTACTACCTTACTATGAAACCACCTTTAAGGTTTCGAACCACATTATCTGACAGTTGAGAGACTGTAACTTCAGTGCTCTGGGAACTATAGACTTCTATAGGCATAAAATCCTAACAATAAATTATAATTATTCATGTGTAAATAAATATATCGATGTTTTTTAACGTGATAATTTTCTTTGTGTAGAGTTAAGTCGGCAAATAAATGTATATAGAAATGAATGATTTCCACTAATATTGAGTCAGAATACGCGGAAAGGACATAATATAACTTTATGTGAATCATTCACCTTTACATTCAAATTTTTACAAAACATGCAAAGTTATAAGTTACTATGAGAGTTTTGAAATTCATGAAACATCATTGGTCTAGTGTTAAGGAAGTATACGTAGGACAGTTTTTTTATGTCAATGTCCTTACTTGATTTATTTGGGACTCTATTCTGTTCTGGATTGTTGTCTGAAGCCTATTGCTTCTTCTCACAGGTGTTGATACCGACACCCCTGACTGAGGTGACGACGCCATCCCCTCCTCAAGTACCTCCCAAGGCGCCCAAACTGGATGTGCGACTGCCCCGAGCGATCAAACCCGACTCTTACGATATCAAGTAAGCCAAACTTAGATGAGGATGTTGGTAGGAAGAACCTTTTATAAAATACAAACATACCCTTTTGAGGTCAACAGTTTACTATATGTTACCCTCTTTGGAGGTCGAAAGGTCTAAGGCAGTGATCGACAACCCTTCACCCAAGGGAACCATGGCGTCCGCCGACTCTTTTGCCTGTGCCTCTGATTGCCAAATCCTTCCTTCACCTCTGACGTGTATTATTATTATTTTTATTATTATTATTATTATTAGCGCCGCGTCTTACTACCCGTTCGGGTTATACGCACTTACGCTAATGTGTAATGGTAGGTTGATTGTGAGATGAAATGAAGGACCTACAGTTTAACGTGGAATCCGAACCACGGTGGAGGCTTGGCATTCCTCACATTCACAAGATGTCTTGTCAGAGTTGAAGGAGTTGTTTGGTAATCAGATAAATCTGTGCCGGGACCGAGGATTGAACCCCGGCCGCCAGCACAGAATTCTGACACCTTACCCCTAGACCGCCAGGTCACCCTTCTGACGTGTATTAATCACAACTTGTGCATGTGGGGAATGCCAGGACTCCACCGTGGTTCGGATTCCACGTTAAACTGTAGGTCCTTCATTTCATCTCTCAATCATCCTTCCATTACACATTAGCGTAAGTGCGTATAACCCGAACGGGTAGTAAGACGCGGTGCTAATAATAATTTGCCTGTGCTCGCCACTTTTTGATCACAGCTGATAAGTTTTTGATTGATATTTTAACCAGATGTCACTTTTCCGACAAAACTCAGTGTCTTTAGTGGTGTTTTTAAGAAGTTGAGGATTGATAGCTCACCTCTCTCCCCATTTTAACTCTCTCTCCAATTTAACTCCTCTCCCCTCTTTATCCGATCCCTACCTGTCAGTTTTCTATACCTGCCGACTCATTTCCCACGTGTAATATGATTTACTATTTTAAATGTTCTAAGCAGAAAGATTTGGATGTTTCCTAATCTCAAAGATGTATCCCTATCCAACTTTCTCCTCACATTTGCATTTTCCTATTTTCCTTGTCGATATTTTGTCTTGATCTACCCAGCATTGTTGCCTGATTAATACACAAGAAAACTAAATATTTAAAAAATGTACTTAAACACCAAAATTGTGGTGAGTAGCTATATCTTTTCTAGTAAATTAATTTTGATCTTGTTAGAACTGTGAACTGACAGAATATTAATTTAATCTTTTAGTCAACTTCACCCGTAAATTTTCCTTAAATAATTAAATGGTGTTCGCCGCACTAACGTTAGTCTAGAATGTGTTCTACAGACCAAAAAGGTTGGGGATCCCTGGCCTAAGGCTTCAGTAACTCTCGCATTAGACTGGATTGCCGATGACTGTTAGATCGGGGGCTCGAAGCCCGGCTGGTTTTATTGAGGAAGATTTTTCTTATATCTTCTCCCCACTCCCCCTTCACACAAATTCTGGCACACTTCTACTAAACTATTCCTGTGTCATCCCTACCTCGTTGGTGTAAATATGAGGATAGTCCGAACGGGTAGTAAGACGCAATGTACAAGAGGGGGCTTGAATACTCCAAGATCTAGACGAGTGTTTGTGTCTTTACAGGATCGTTCCGTTCATCGTGGAGGGCAACTTCACGTTCCACGGCGCGGTCTCGATCGTCTTGAACGTGACTCAGGACACTCGGAACGTGACCCTGCACGTGAACGACATCAAGGTCCTGCAGGACACTGTTGAGGTGGTGGAAGAGGGGGAGACCAACGGCTCCGTCGCCGTCGAGAGGATCAGCAACGACAGCGCCCGTCAGTTTCTGGTTCTTCACCTGGCCGGGGTGTTGGCCGCGGGCAAGCAGTACACCGTGCGCATGCGTTACATCGGGAACCTCAACGACGCGCTTCAAGGGTTCTACAGGAGCTCTTACATTGTGAACAACCAGACCAGGTCAGGAAGGATCCTGGCATAGAGATTTACTCATTTATAGTATAGGAAGAAAAGTATCGATAATTTACTTGTTTCTAATATTGGTAGAAAAGTATCGATCGTTTACTCGTTTCTAATATTGATAGAAAAGTATCGATCGTTTACTCGTTTTTAGTATTGATAGAAAAGTATCTATAGTTTACTCGTTTCAAATATTGGTAGAAAATTATTGAAAGTTTACTCGTTTCTAATATTGGTAGAAAAGTATCGATAGTTTACTCGTTTCTAGTATTGGTAGAAAAGTATCAATAATTTACTTTGAATTAGCCTATATTATGTTAACCGAATGTCTGAGTTATACCCATGCGAAATTTCAGATCAATCTGTGTAGTGATTTTTCACTTACGAAGATTCTTCTTGGGGTGGCTAGAGGGTTGGGGGTTTCGAAGTCTTAGCGCCCAAAGGTACCCTCACCCGAAGAGCGATTCCCTAGCCCCAGTGGTTCAGGAAATACGTCTAGGAGCAAAAGGGTTGGGGTTATTGTTTTAGGTTAGTCGGTAAAATTAATTTTAACTAACTTATAACATGTTAACCAAATATTTGAGCTAGGCCTATGCCCATGCGAAATTTTAGATCAATTGGTGCTGTGGTTTATGAGTGATTATGAGTGATTTGTTCCCTATCGAAATTTATCACTACCTTAAGGAACATTTTCAAACTTTACTAAAATTAATTTCACAAGACCACTAATTTCATCTGTGCAAATCTGGTCACTTACAGCTCGTTTTCCTTTATAGTTTTAGTGTAGGCCTACAATATTAACTAACATTATGATTAACTTACAGAGCCTTTGATAAAACAAAATTCAAAAGAAACACTTCCTTATTCTCACTATTGTATTCATGGTAATTTTAAACTTTAACTTTCTATAGTATGAAAAAACTATGAGCAGAAGCGGATTTACACTATAGGCCCACTAGGCACGGGCTTAGGGGCGGCGGCTTTATTGGGCGGCACATTTTGGATAACATTATTTTAATTTTAATATTTTGTTTTTAATAAATAAGTTTTTGGCGTGTACATGCCTGATTTTCTTTCGTAGAAATATTTTCTCGAATACTAACTTCCACTCTCCCCCCCGCACCCCCTTTTCCACGTCTCTTTCCAACGAAACCTCCTAAAGCCCTTGAAAACAAATTGGGGGGCGCATATTATAAATTGTGCCTAGGGGCGCAAAAATTTTTAATTTGCCACTGTCTAAGAGATGAACTTACAATTTTGGGACTATGAGAAAAACAAAGTTGTTACTCAATATTATAGGTATCCCAAAATTATGTTGAACTACTTTTATTAATTAATGTGTATCACAAAATATGTGATGGCTATCCACAGGATCAGTTTGGATAGATAAATCAAATTTATTTAAGTTAAAAATGACAACCTAGACATCCGAACCTGGGAGCGTTAGCGGGCAAAGCTAAAGTCCAGGGATTAATTATTGTATTCAGGCTGTCGTTTTTCACTTAATTTAATTGGATTAGTGTATTTATTAAGGTTTTTTTCTGCATAATCTTAAAATTTCAACAGTTAAAATGTAGGTGGAAGAAAATTTTAAAAAAAAGGTAAAACCAAAACTATTTTATTCCAAATAAATCATTGTTTTAGTAGATATGATTAATTTAGTTTTCTAACACATACTAATCTCAACATATATTAAACACATATCGTAAGTATAGCAACATTTGATAATACATTTTTGAAATTACAGATAAATGGGTTGTTCAAATTCCGTGATGCTCATGACACTATATATTCCAGAAATGTTGAGATTACCATGTATAGAAAATTAAACTAAACATATATCATCTTATTATTTTGAGTCAAATTAGTTGTCATACTAATATTATAAAGAGGAAAGATTTGATTTTTTGTTTGTTTGAAATGAATAGGCTCCGAAACTACTGGACCGATTTAAAAAATTCTTTCACCGTTGGCAAGCTACACTATTCCCGAGTGACATAGGCTATGTTTCATTTTCAATAAAATTAGGGATGCTTACTAAAACTTGAATAATCTAACCCAAGGTGTAAAAAAAT
>CABEEJ010000127.1:263704-281529 GCA_901482245.1 Timema douglasi
AAAAAAATATTGAAAAATGACAAAAAAAAAGTGAAAAATAATATATAAAAAAAATAAAAAAAAATATAAAAAACAATGTAAATACAAAAAAAAGTTTAAGAAAATATAGGCACAAAAAAAAATTAATATCTTAGTTTTTTGTTTTCAATGAATGTTATTTTTTTAGAAACTCACTGTAAAACATTGTGTATTTTCTTTTATTATATTACTATGCCCGCGCGAAGCCGGGATGGGCTGCTAGTTTACTATAAAAAGGGTAGAAAAAACATGACTCTCAACTCTAGTTCCCTTATACACCACCTTAACAAACATGATCTGAAGTTTACAATATCTGTGTCACTCCTCACGAACAGGTGGGTCGCAGCTACACAGTTCCAGCCGACCGATGCCCGCAGAGCCTTCCCATGTTTCGATGAGCCTGCTCTTAAGGCCAAGTTCAAGATCAGCATAGCTCGCCCTAAAAACATGACTTCTCTATCCAACATGCCCCAGGAAGGACCATCGCAGCCAGTGTAAGTATCGACCGGGCATTCACACAGTATTAGGCACAGACGCTATGTGGTGTTTGTGTATCTACAGGGGATCCTCGTTTATCCGACCTAACTAGGACTAGGTGTCATCTGGATTAACGAAAATCTGGAAATTTAAGTAAAAATGACAGCACAAATCAGTATGCTGGGAAATCCAACTGCAGTAGTCGTTTGTTGACAGGGCATAGTATTAGCTTCTACCAAGCTACTTCATACTGTACAGTACTAAATAGACTTCTGTACCATTTATTTCAGTACAGTTTTAGTTCGGTACAATACTATACTCATCCTGCGACTACAGGATCATAATTAACTAAAGTATTTGAGAGGAGTTTATTTTAAATAATAAATTAACTATCCCCCCATAAAAACATGTAACAAGAAAATTAGTTGATGCAAAATTTCGGTCCAGATCAACTGAAAATCCGGAACAACGAGGGCCGCATAAACGAGGTTCCACTGTACCTGCACCATACTTGAATCAACCCCACTTTGTTCCATTCTACCACCAAAGTGATTAAGAAGGGATGTCACTGTTGATAATATAACTGGTTATAGTGAAGGTATCCTCGACTATGAGTGGGACCACTATGGGCTGTCACTACCCATGTCCACGTACCTGGTGGCGTTTGTCGTGTCCGACTTTGCCCACAAGACTGACGGCAACTTCTCTGTGTGGGTCCGAGAAGAGGCCCTCCAACAGGCACAGTACAGCTTGGAGATAGGGCCCAAGATCCTCAAGTATTTCGAGGACTACTTCGAGATCAAGTTTCCTCTGCCCAAGATCGACATGATCGCTCTGCCGGACTTCGCCGCGGGCGCCATGGAGAACTGGGGGCTCATAGCTTACAGGTGAGGTGGCCAATAGTGTACATCCATGAGTCTCAAGTCAGCCCTCCCTACCTTAGCTAAGGGATGCCTTAAAAACGAGAATTTTCCAAGATCACACTTATAAAGACATTGCTGTGAACAGTAGCTTAGAATACCTTCTACTTAATACTCTGGAAAAAAAGGATATCATGTTAATGTTTAGAGAATAATATTTATGTCAGTGCTCCCCAAACTTTCCTCTGTCACATACACCTTTAGGGACAATGAACTAACAAACCTACCCTTTCAAGCTCACCATGGTAAAAAAAAAGGACATAATTACCTTCTATCTTGTAGGATACAAACGGTTTTCCTAAATTGTAATAAACCTTTGGTGGTAGGCTAAATACAGCTATGATAGAATAGGTGTCAACTTTTTTTGTTTATATATCCCCAGATTTAATTTCTCTTTAACTTTGTACCCCCAAAGCTGTTGGTGAATAGTGCAAGATAGGTAGGGATAAAAATATCTCTCCTAAGGCTATATTCTATAATCTACATATGAAAAAGATAAAATAAATTACATCCATTGTGAGAAATAAATATATATTTAATTTTACCTATCTCCTAAGATATCTTCACATACCCCTGGGTGTATCCGTACCCTGGGTTGAATACCACTGTGATAGAGGACAAGAAATGAAACTCAACATTCATGTTGATTTGTTTAGCAAAATTACTGTGATCAAAAATTTGTTATAGGTCTAGTTGATAAAACACAATTTTACTTTGTGTACCCTCTCAAATCCCTCAGGTATGTGTACCACCTTTTGGGAAACACTGATTTAGACTTGATTACTATCACTATTATTTTATAGGTAATCCTAAAAAAACCATTTATCGGGTTCCCTAAAAAAGTGATTAACAATGAGAATAGTTTGTTTTTTTGTTTCTTCTAATTTAGCCATGGAATATACATGAAAGTTTAGTGTGTTGTTTACATTATTTTTTCATTTTGATTTTAACTGATATTATATCAGTAAAACTAGTAACAAGATTACTATATAGGCAGGTTACAAAAATACAAGTTAACATATTTTGAACAAAACTAATTTTAGTCCCATAAATATATAAAATATTATTTTATGCTACCTACTAAAGATTTTTCATGTTGCTTGAACAATATCTATCTACTATACCCCTTTCCTTGAACAGTACATACACACTTTAAATATCTTTTAAAAGTTACCCAATATTTAAAAAAAATCCTTGTAGCTTAGGCCTCCCCTCATCCCCTTTTTTACTACCCCCTTTTCCCACCTTTTTTTAATCCTTCATACAGCACTCGAGGCGGCCTCGCACTGAAGCCAATATGGCGGTGCTGGGTCGATTGAACAGTTTAAATGAACTTTATTTTTGCACGAGAGGCCAAGCTTCATTCTTAGCATCACAAAAGGTATATGTGTAAATCGTGGGATTTAGTCTGGGAGTCTTGAGTGGCTCGATACACCAGAACGAGCTCTTTATAAAGAAATAAGGGAAGGCCTACTTGATGTCTATGGGAAGTACGGTGCAGGTGCAGGTGCTGTTGCGGTGCCAGAGCTGCTGTGGATGGATGGGGGGGGGGTTATGGAGTACTTTGAGGATCAGAAGAATATTCTAGCAGATACGGGTATATGGGTAATATCGATTCGGTGAACTCCCTATGAGATCTTCAGGGAGGGGGAATATTATCTCGTTACTACGTATGCATGGGATGGACATAGTTGGCCTGGCAACGAATTTTGGAATGGGAAGTTTGCATCGCCTGGGGACTCGGCAATGGCGTCCTCCACCCTGATCTCACAACTGCACAATGCGGTAATAAATCTGCAGGTGGCGGAGAACATATGTGTCATATGTGAGAACATGAATAGGGAATGGGTGGAAACCACCAATGGAGTCAGGTGATAAGAAAAGGAGGGGGGGACGCCAGAGAAAGCTGGAGGGGGGACTTTTAGAGAAGCAGATCTGGGGGCGAAACCCAAACAAAATTGAAAGCTATAGGAATTTGGATATGGCAAGAAAAAGAGGGGAAAGGGCATGGACCACAACACCAATAGCAGGAGGAGCCAGACTGCAGGAGTGGATATGGAGGGGCAGCTAAAAGGAATGGGGGGTGTACCTTCTCAGGCGTACGGAACACTTGAGGAGACGATGTGGTTATCCAGGCTGAAAGAAGACAGAGTGCTACACACGGCATTGAAGCACGTGGTGAGACTGGCTCATGAAAAGGGAAACAGTATCACTTTTACCTCTCCCGAGTCATTGGGTAGAATTCAACCGAGATCTACGAGTCTACCAATGGACGTGGCCAGCTTGCGGGGACTAATTGAGAAGGTTTTCAAGAGGAGAGAGGAAACTTTTAATATGGAGAACATGCATAGGCACTTTGTAACAGCACATGGTCGCAAGACGTTTAACTCCAGTGTGGTGGGTCCAGCATGCTACGCGCACACATATTATTCGTAATGGGGGATACCACCATTAGAATAGGACAGATTAATGGAATGAGGAGCTTGACCATGTTGCATGAAGTCCACAAGTTGGCTGAGGAGGTGGGACTCGATGTTGTGTGTCTTCAGGAACCCTATGCCTTGAGAGGGAAAGTTCCACACATGCCGGTGGTCAATATAGTTGTTAGTGGTGAAGCTCCCATGAGTGCAATAGTGGTATATAACAAGGAAATCGCCGTAACTAAGATGGAACAGCTCTATAACCAATGGGTAACATGTGTAGAACTGGGAACTAGCTCAGGCAGTGGCAAACCTATATTTTCAATTTAAGCATCCAATAGAGCCATATCTTGACCAGCTGAAGATAATATGTAGGACATACGCAGGTGTGTTACCCATATTTATCGATGATGCTAATGCTAAGCCTCCCATGTGGTATAGTCATAGAGGGATTGGGAGAGATAGAAGGAACATGATCGGGCAGCCCTGCAGAAGGGGCCGTACCTTTGAGGAGTTCATCTATGGTCATGGGCTCGAGGTTGCAAACCAGCCGAATAATCCTCTTACATATCAGGGGAGAGCTGAGGCTTCTTCCAACATTGACGTCACTTTGTGTAACGCCGAGTCCATGGACATGATGGAAGGTTGGAGGGTTGTGGACAACGTTACGGTCAACGATCATAACCTCATCGTCTTTGACTTTGCTGCGGGGAGGCTGGTGGATCGAAATGGGGAAGGGAAAAGAAGGAGATACAACATGAGCAAATATAATTGGGAGAAGCTGAGGGGTGAACAGATACTGCCCAGCTCAGTGGAACAAGGCGACAGTGTCAACACGTAGGCCAAACAGTTGAAGTGTGCTCTACAGGATGCAATGAGGAAGTCTATACCTGAGGTGAAAGATGATAACCAAGGTTGGTAATAAGCCATGGAATGGAAGACTGCAGAGTCTTCGAACAAGAGCAAGGATAACTTGTAGGAGATATCAGAGGTGTCAAGACCCGGCTGGTCAGGTGGTGCTGTTAAATATCTACACGGAGAGGAAGAGGGAGTTTGAGGATGGGTTTTTTCAGGAGAATAGGAAAGGTTGGGAGGAGCTACAGAGGGGAACTTGGGGGTTGCCGTTTTCAAGATAGCCTCCGGGAAATTACGGCCCCCAGCCATGATAACCATGCTATCTAAGAATGATGAAAGTACCATGACCAGCTAGGAGGAAACTGCGGTTATTTTAATGGGGGTAGGCTACCTGTAATTTTTAATGTAATAAAAATCGACCAAAACATTGTTGAGGGCATTCAAAATTTAAATTTAAAAACAATTTAAATTGTAAATGCACTCAACATTGTTTTGGTCCATTTTTATTATATTAAAAATTACAAGTTAGCGTACATCAGTTTCAAGTCTTATAATCTTTGTAAATAAAATATTACTACAGTAAAAAGTTTAGTCTAGCTTTCTACAAATATAATCTCAACAGTTCTTGAACATTTGTCACGAGCATATGAACATAAACTTTTTAAAGGAAGAACCTGCCTCAGTGGCGTAGTTGGCTACTGAGCTTGTCGTGTTGAGCTTGACCGCTGAGGACGGGGTGATCGAGGTTCAAACCTCGATCGGGTGAACTGGGGGTGGTTTTTCCTAAATGGTTTTCCACTCTCCCTCCACGCAAATGCGGGTTCACTTCCTCTGATTAATCCTTCCCAATTCCTAATCCATTAGCGTAATTAGTACTTAAAGAGTATAACCCGAACGGGTAGTAAGACGCGGTGCTAAATATTATTATTATTTAAAGGAAGAGAAAAATTCTTGGTCAAACTCCTTTATGCTTGTAACAAATATTCAAGAACTGTTGAGATTACAATGTGTAGAAAATTAAACTAAACATATTTACTGGAGAAACATTAGATTTATTTGAACCAAAAACAGTTTTTTGCTAAAACATTTGAAAAATATGTACCTAAAATTATGCTCACCTTTGTCGTATTTATATAAAGTGTTTATATATCCTTAAAACTACACTAAATTCAATAATTAGGTGTAAACAAATTAGCACATTTTATATCATCCAACTAATTACTACCTGCTTTGATGGTCTCGTAGTCTAAGGTGCCACTCTTATGCTATACTAGACTGCTGATGACAACGAAATAGGTTTTGGAATTCCGGTCAAGTGTACTGAGGTGTTTTTCCCAATACTTTTACACTCTTCCTCCACACATGTGGGGTACACTTCCTCTAAATTAATTCTTCCCCAACCCTAACTTAAAAGCGTAATTAGTACATATGTATGTAGCCTGAACAGGTAGTGATTAAAAAATACTAATTATTGGACTAACATTTAGCGTAGTACTAAAGTTTATGATGTTCACTGATAGCTGTGTGTGTGTTCTAGGGAGACGGCCATGCTGTACAAACAAGGGGTGTCGACCAACAACAACAAACAAAGTGTGGCCACTGTTGTGTCTCATGAGTTGGCCCACCAGTGGTTCGGTAACCTGGTCACTCCTAGCTGGTGGACTGACCTCTGGCTCAACGAAGGGTTCGCCAGTTATGTCGAGTACCTGGGCGTCAATGCGGTAAGAGTGATAACATAGGGTGTATACAACTTAATCAAATATTATGTTGATCGAGGATCATTTTAATCAAGTTGGGGGGTTTTGAGGTTTGTTTACTCTGAGTACTTGCACATTTTCTCCTCAACTCTCTCTACAATACTGTACAACCAATAGGAACAAAAGGGTAAAATAATACGACTGGTCGGAGCATCTCCTTCCCTGGGTAGAAATAGGTTCTTGTCTCCCTGTTGACACCGAAAGGAGTACAGGGACAAATGCACCATATAAGACTTAGATAACCATTAAAAATCAAAGTTAACTTTCTGAAAATTTCTTGAACAATAGCCGGTTTCAATTCAAACTCCACATCAATTTTATGTAATATATTTTAATTTGTTATTTTAAATTGCTATACATTTTAATCTCCTTTAAAAACTAGTTTATTGATATATGTGTTCGATTTTTAATATCACTCCAAATAATTGGTCAATCTTAGTGTATTGTGTCATTTTATTAGTTCATTTCCACTTGAATCATATTTACACATTATATTTTAACTACTTTAGTAAACTATGTTTTACTATTATAATTGTTTGACTTGTAGTAAAATTTTTTTTAATAATTGTCAATCAATAGTGTAGTATGTCATGTTTTTAACTCATCCTATTTGACTCGTATTATAGTACATGTTGTAACCCGTCTCGGTGGCGTAGTTAGCTAATGCGCTTGTCATGTTGAGCTTGACTGCTGAGGACAGGGAGATCAAGGTTCGAATCTCGGTCGGGTGAACTGGGGGTGGTTTTTCCTAAATGATTTTCCATTCTCCCTCCACGCAAATGCGGGTTCACTTCCTCTAATTCAACCTTCCCAATTCCTAATCCATTAGAGTAATTAGTACTTAAAGCGTATAACCCGAACGGGTAGTAAGACGCTGTGCTAAATTATTATTATTATTATTATTATTATTATTATTATTATTACACGTTGTAATGTAAATATGTAATACCAAGTATGCTAACATCCTCTAAAGATTAATCATATCAATTATACACAATATACTATAATTATCGACCAATTTAAACCCATAATTTCACTAATTATTAAGATAATATCTAAGTCTTAACTCTTACTATATTATTTGTGTTATTCTATAGGTATTGATTATATCTATCAAACGTGACAGCTGGAGATAACATGACTTAATGTATGAATAACATTAAAATTGTTTTAGTACCTTTAGTAACTAACTTCTACTCTTCTTCATAACAAAATCAGCCCTTAGCTTTATGTTTACTGTCGATAAGTTGTGTAGATACTGCAACTGGTTATCTTATATTTAAATAGTGGAATTAACATTCTAAATATATGTTACCATGTGAATAATCATATACACATACACGTTTTGGACATTCGTTTAAGTTTCCATATGATAAATAAATGTCATTGTGAATGCTATTAAAATGAAATTTAATATTTAAACTTATGATTTACTGCATTTCACTTGATTTAAAGAAGTTTCTTCAGATTAAAAGTCCAAAACTAATTTCCGAAATAAATGTTTTATTAACCAAATAGTGGACACTAAATATATTCAAATAAAACCCTTGTTTTTCATTTATATCATTATATTGAATCATATGTGCATTTGATTGTAATGCCAGATTAAAATATTTCCTTCACCATTATTTAATTTCAATATGGAGCTGTAAAATATCCAACTAGGAACGTCATTTTTCAGGTAGAGGAATCTTGGAAGATTCTGGAGCAGTTTGTAATCTTCGACCTCCAGAATGTGTTCGCTTTGGATGCCCTGGAGTCCTCCCATCAGATCTCTATAGAGGTTGGACACCCAGATGAGATAAACGAGATATTTGACAGGATATCTTATGGCAAAGGTTAGTTGCAGTCGTGGTTTGTTCAGCTATAGCGTTCAGTAAATTGATTGTTCACAAAAATCAATGATTTATTTTAACTTATATGGTTTAGCAACAATTTCATTTTAGTTGCTAGTTGATGGGTTTTGGAGTTACTTTTCAATATTTTCCTATAGTTTTCTCTTATCTAAAATGTGACTAAAAGAATTTTATAAGTTTACCCTTTAAAAATAAATCTCGACATGGAACAAATTGAATTACTCCCTTAGATGATATGTCATCTCACATAATTATGTAATAGAACAATATTGTGATCCACACTTTATTACCTTTGTCTCCACCCAGATGTTGTAGGCTATATCAACTTTGTGATCCACACTTTATTCGTTTGTCTTCACACCGTTGTTCTGGTAACTTTTAAGACAATGTTGTAGACTAAACTTACTCCCTTCCTTCTTTATAACACAGCTATTTCTTGATTCAAAACACATTATAGCAAACACCACAAAAAGTCGTATCATTAAAACACACAGATCAGAGCATTATCTCAATTAACAATTCATTTACTAAAATTAATTACAGAAGAAAATTTACTCAATGAGATTTATTAATTATGTTTTGATGATGATCTGTTTCTGGCCTGCAGACAAGTCAGTTTAGTAAATTGTCCCCATTTTCCTCTGTGTTACCAACATTCTTTCTCCTTTACGTGTGTTCATTCTTCTACTCTCACTCTCATACTTGCTGTTACCTGCTCCTCCCATCTCTTTATTGGTCTTCCTTGTAGTCTTTTCTCCACATACTTTATTTAAGGGCTCTTTTCCACAAGCGTATTTAGCAGTGCTGCTAACGCCCATAGCTGAGCTGCTGTTGCGCTGCCAATATTAAGCCCATGTTTTCTTCTAAGATTTCAGTAATAAAATCATATTTTTAGCCATTTTGGACCCCCCCCCACCTTTTTTTTCTCTCCGTCCTTCCATTATATAAAATGCTGGTTGTTATTAATGATACTTATAAATTAATGGTGTGAAATAATTCACAATGATTCACAATGAACATTGTTGTACTTTAAATCTAAATTTATTGTATTAAGCTAGTAACATTTAGAAATTTATAGCATTATAATATATTTGTAATTTACTCGTGATTCACACTCCAACATTCTTTCCTGTGTCTCTATGTATTCCGTAGGCATTGTTCGGACCTCCCCTTCCCCTAAGGTGTTTATGTAATACATGAATATGGAATAAACTTTCTGCACAATGATTCCTGTGATCTTATTTTTTCTTGCTTATTGCTGTGTTCGGATGACTTTGAATCCCAAAGGGCTGGTAGCATCTTTATCTTACTAATAAACATTTCCACATCCAAGCTCTCAAAGGATTGTTGGGGATTGTTTTATAGTAATAAATAATACTGTAACTGTTAGCCTAGCACAATGACACGTGGTTTTCTTTTGAAAGAGTCGCGCGTATTTCTGCCGCCCGTGGAAAAACGACCATTTAATTTAATAAATCTACACTGGCAGCGCTGCTAGAAAACGCCGTGGCTAGTCGCAAGGACGGGCGATCGTACATGACAGCAGCGCTGCTAATTAAACCACACACACTCGTGGAAACACAACCATTTAAAACAAGTTATCACATCACATATTCTTCGTCTCTAATCCTATTTTCTTTGTAACAACTAGCATGCTACTCAAAAACTTTATTCCCATGGTCATTACCTAGGCCCTACCTTCCTATTCTTTTTTTAATCCACTGTCTGAGTTTCTGATGCACACTTAACTATGGGTTCAAAGTACTAAGTACTAGTACGCCCTATACAGCACTTATTTACAATTAAGGGGCACTTTTGCTCTCTGTAGCAGGTCTCTTACACACCTGTAGAACACATCCCACATCTTCCCTGTTCTCAATTGATCCTCTCTGCTCCCACCCTTTGGTTCAATCATACCACCAAGATACTTAACACTCTGCGCTAGTTTGTCCTCAGATCTACTAAATCCATATGTATAGCTTTTCTAGGTCCTATCCTCTTTCATGTCATTACCAATACTTCACTCCATGCCATGCTAAATTTCACTTCCTCATTCCATTCCATTCCATACCTGTACCTCCTCTTTCTTTTCCCTCCACTCTCTCCTCGTCTATACACAGTTTAAACTACCATTAGTCAATTTAATCATGAACTGATTTATCTGTTTGATGTCTTACACCTTAACTCATTAGGGAGACGTGCTATCGACGGAGTAAAGGGGTCCTGGATTTGATTCCCAGCATGAATAATGAACTATAATTGATGAAATGTGGGTTTTCCCCCTTTCACAGTGATAAATTAACTACTGGGGGCAGGGTGTTGTGTCTGTTCTAGATTTAAGCTGGTATAAAATTCATGAGCTATTATAATAATTCAGTTCTTAAAGTATATACCTCAAATATTTTGTTAAAAAATTATTTATTTGATGAATATACTCTACTCTTTCAGGTGCTTCTATTATCCGGATGATGGACCATTTCTTAACCACTGAGGTATTCAAGAAAGGAGTCACTAGATACTTGAAAAATAAGTAAGACATATTTATCTCCCAACACTAGGACAGACAAACATACAGACAGTAGCGTCTCGTGGCCAAAATTCTTAGGCAAGATTGGAAGGGGTGTCCCCAAGCTTAAAAGGGGAAGTCCTGAAATTAAAAAAGAAAAAATCTTATGCTTCAAGAAGTTATTAAGAGTTTTTTTTATGATAGTTGTGGTTTTGTGTGTTCTTCTGTTCTGTGATTTACATTATTGTATTATTACTTATTATAGACATATACTTATAAACTTTAATTTGTTTGCTTTCACTGATACACACATTCAACAAAAGCGTCTGTTAAAATAAACTCCACATAGCTCTAAAACCTGGTACATACTTTTCGAACACACAAGGCAAAGTTTCGCGACCGTAAAAAAAAAAATCTAACCTGAAATGTTGATAGATATTGATGTCTCATGACCCCTCGAACCCTAAAAAGTAGTCTTTGCAATGCCATCTGTTTGTGTGTTTGTTTAAACTTAAACTTAAGAGTAGTTAAATAAAGGGTGAAAAGAGAAAAAATTGATTTTCTCAAAATTGGCAATAACAATTTTGGTTAAGATTTTAAATAAACTAGCTTTTTTCATTTTCTCATGAAAATGACTTTTAGGGTACTTTACAGAATCGGAAACTTCCGTATCTCTGCAACTATTTGAGATACTAAATAACTTTTCAATGCAAAATTGTAGTACTATTAAAAATAAAAATAAATTATATGAAATATATTTTTATAAAACCAACAATTTCTGAGATATTGGCAAATATATTAATATAATTTTGTGAGCTTTTGTTGTAAAGAGATACTACTTAAGTTTTAACGCAATAATTTTCCAATGCCATAGAGTAATTAAATATAAGTAAGTCTATCAAAAAGTGTATGTTGTTTTTCCTTAAACCTCTTAGGAGAAATGTTTTTACAACAATGATCTATCTCCTTAATTTTAGACTCAATAGTCAATATTTACAATTTTTATTGGTCAAAATTTATAAATGAGGAATTTAATAGCAATGCAATGTCATGAAGATTTGCAACAAATGTGGAAAATTTTAACCGGAAGTTGAAATTTTAATACGAAGTGTTGATTTCTGTGGACCCAATATTGATCTTTTTTATCGGTCCAAACATACAAATGAGGACATTCATTCTTTAAAAATAAAATCATAAGATTTTAAACCAGGACTCAAAAAATATTTTACGTAAGTATAGTGCAATTTATGCTTGGGTTTGCTAGTGTATATTATTTAGTTTCACATAATATATTACAATATTTGAGTAAATATCTCCATTTTTAAACAATATAATGATAAAGTCCGCGCGGAGTTCTGTACTATTTTTTTTTTTAATCTAACGGTGATTCAAATAAAGAACATTAAAATATTTTAAAATATTTCCTTTAAAGAAACCTTATTTCAAATCCTTGATCTTTGTCATAATACACTTCTGCAGCATATAAATCTGTAGTATTAATCTCAGAACCTACTGATTTGTGTGCTCTATGTCTGTCTTGCTCCCCAGGGCTTTCCAGAGCTCGACCCAAAATGACTTGTGGTCAGCCCTGACGGTTCAGGCTCACGAGAGCGGACTTCTCAACGAGAGTATAACAGTGAAAGATATAATGGACACGTGGACCCTGCAGACAGGATTCCCGGTGCTCACCGTCATCAGGGACTACGAGACAGGGTCAGCTCTCCTTTCACAGGTAGTTTAGGACACTCTGACTGCCTTTTCACATCTAGATAAGAATAGCCCTCTGGCCTCTCTTTAACAGGTATACTAGCCTTCTACCCTCTCTTTAACAGGTATACTAGCCTTCTACCCTCTCTTTAACAGGTATACTAGCCTTCTACCCTCCTTTTAACAGGTAGACTAGCCCTCTGACCTCGCTTTAACAAGTAGCGTCCATTTCACACGTTGGCATGTAATTGTTTTTCCAGGAGCGGTTCCTCCTGTGCGCATCTGAGCCCAAAACAACATCTCTATCAAAGGTGGCGGCGAAGCCCACAACCCCAAGCCCCCTCTGGTGGATCCCTATCACATACACCACCATGGAGCAGCCCGACTTTGAGACAACAAAACCTTCTAGTTGGCTCGGAGCTGAACAATCCATCAACCTGACTGGCCTGCCAGCAGGCGACCAACATTGGGTCATCTTCAACATCAAGGAGACAGGTGACAGTCTCTACATATTATACTAGTCTTGGAAGGGCTACCAACTTTGCCCGATTCATTTCCTTCAAAATAATTCATGTGTGTCATATTTTAGTTGCCAATAGGGTAGCTGCAATATTTTACATTTTATGTAAGTCAGTTTATTCCCCGACTCATTCATTGATTCATTCACTAACTAACTCTTACTGACTCATTCATTGATTCATTCACTAACTAACTCTTGCTGACTCATTTCTTTACTCACTGACTTATTCACTGATTCATTCAATTACTCATTCAATGATTCACTGGTTCATTCCCTGACTCACTGACTCATTCTTTAACTCATTCCCTGATTCACTCATTAACTTACTCCCTGACTCGTTAACTCACTCACTCACTCACTCATTCACTCACAGGTACTTTGGCTCTACAAACTCTTGTGACATTTTGTCATATGTGTTTCCTCTCAGGCTTCTACCGGGTCAATTACGACGAGATGAACTGGCGCCTACTGATTGGACAACTTCAGGACCGTGACAGGTTTCAACAGATTGGTGTGATCAACCGTGCCCAGTTGCTTGACGATGCTCTAAACCTGGCCAGGGCTGGACTTCTCAACTACTCGACGGCGCTTGATGTCACCAAGTACCTGTCCACCGAGCTGGAATACCTACCCTGGAAGGCCGCTTTCACCGGGCTCGGTTACATCAACAACATGCTCATCAAGACTGGAAACTACGACAAGCTCAAGGTACAAGTGCAACATGAGTTAAAGGTGTCAATCACCTGTAAGATATGAGTAGACTCTTATTATATATTCCCATGTTGTTGATCTACTGACCAGTGGCGTGTCTTGGAGTGTTACTAGTGTAAACATAACTCATTAGAACTGTACCTATATTGGATTAAATTACTACCCACTCAGTATTAATTTGACCATTCATATTCATACATAAGCTCTTCTTCACCTTTCATGGGAATGTGTTTACGTTGATACCAGACCAATAAGTGTTCTACCAAGTGATGGAAGCTATTCACTGGTACAGTTTCAACTTAACTCTGCTGACCCTGGCAACAAGTCACATCAAACCACTGCAAATGGCATTACTATATAAATTGCACATTAGGAAGACAGTTTAAAATAAGTAAATATAGTTCTTATCTGCAGACATTTTTGTATTAACTGCATATGGTTAAGACTAAGACAAGCACAACATACAGTCCCCAGGCCATCAACTTATCAATGTGAAAGGTTAACCCATATTTTCATCAATGATAAATTTTTGGTCATGCCGGAATCAAACCCGGGACCCTTGACTCAGTAGGCAGACACGCTACCTACCGAGTTAAGGTGTCGGACTTATATTACTATTATTGTTTTATATTATATTTGGAAGAAGGTACAGGAAGGGTATATAGAAACATATATAAGAGAACAAACACAATATGGCTTTAAAATTAAAAGAAAAGCACAGTCCACACTTAACATTGCTGCCATTGGACACAGTAGTAATGGTTGCCTCTTGAATAGAATCAACCCTTACCTGCCCAATCCTCTGACCTAGCTTTCATTCTATTGGAACTCATCAGGAGGGAGTGTGAAACATGTAATGCAGCTTCCTGAAAAAAAAAGAGAGAGAGAATAGTGGAGAAAATGGAAAAATTGCAAGGAATGATAGGACACCTACCTAGGAACATTATTGATACAATATATCAAACGTTACAGCTGCAGATCACATGACTATATGATGACTATATAAAAATTGGTCCAATAACTTTTTTAATAGTTATCATACTCTTCTAACCACTAAATTCTTAGTTCATAATATAGCTATATTATGGTGGTACTCTTAGAATATTTAAAAATAATTGTAGAATAGTCAACAAACATTACCATATTTATTTACAAGCTATGGCATCTGAAGGACACACAGATTGTTAAATATTTTATAAAAATCATGTATTAAATCTAATTTTCATAGGAAGAACTTTATCTGACAGCTAGGAAAGTTACTAGATCTATTTTTATATATTCATGTGTTAGGTTATGAGGTATGCAGCTGTCACTTTTGTTAAATATCGTCAATACCTACAAAATAACACCAATACTGATCATCATCCACCACCATCTATTTGTCCCAACTCCAGTTTCCCGTGTGTGGTTAGCGAGTTCTCTCCATCTCATCCTGTCTTTGTACAGTTTACTCTCATGGAGAGTATCTCAATCTTGTCCTTGTTTTATGTCTTTCTTCACTTGCTCTATCCATTGCATTATTGGTCTTCCAATAACATTAATAATATGATAAAATGTTGTCAATGTTAACAGCAAAAAATATGTTTGATTTTCTTAAAGGTTCTTCCTACTTAAACCCTACACAAGTGATTTTTTGAAGTGTCTGATAATATTCTTCTTGTAGCCCTAGTCTTTATAGTCCACACATCTGGAAAAATCAAGAGCTAGGATAATACACAAAACTTTTTGTATCTTGAATAAACCCTGAAATCAACAGCAATTTCACAAAAATACTGTGTGTGTTTTTTTAGAACATTCAACTACAAGATTTAAATAGGTGTTTGTTTGGAATAAAAAACAAACTGAAAAACTAAGCACGCTGGTTCAAACACTTGTGCTTTCCACCCCCAACCCTTTTCCTCTTTTTCACCCAGAAAAATTGTGGATCACTTAGCAACTACATAAATTTACCCATCAAGGTCAAATCCTTCTGTTTTAAACATTTCAGACATACCTGCTGGTCCTGGTGGACAACCTGTACAGACACACGGGTTTCACCGACAATCCCAGCGACCCTCAACTGACGGTGTACAAGAGGGTGAATGTGCTCAGCTGGGCATGTCTCCTGGGTTTCGACGACTGTGTCAGGAACAGTGTCACCCAATTCCAAAACTGGATGAGCACTCCCAACCCCGACCGGAACAACCCGTGAGTACCCTCCTCCATTCCCCCTCTCTGCTCAATTTCCAGGACTAGTAGATCTTTTCGTAGAGATAAGTGCGCCTTGATCAAACAAGGGAGAAATTATCTCAATATTGACTAGTGACATTGAGGGTGATTTTCCAAACACGGGTTTTATAGCATCCTTTAAGATAAATGCAAGTGCATTATGTTACGATTTATACTTGTTAATCCTCATCACCGTAAATGAAGACAACTTTAGGTTCAGTCTGCCACTTATTGAGGAAGATGCTATGTGGCATTTAAATGTGCCCAGACATTTTTTTTTAGCATCNGGAGTCCGCGTCACCCAAACCAGACTAGACGGACATGCGCGCGCCGTGTCCCCCCCCCCCCCCCCCCCCCCCCAAACATTAACACATACTTAATATGTATGAAATAAACTGCATTGAGCAAAAAATTAGTAATTAATAAAATGATGGAACATTAAGAAAATGGGAGATCACAAATAAAAGTAAAAACACTAACACATATTTACCCACACTTCGATATTTCAATGCTATTATAACATCTTCCTCAGGAAGTAGTAGTGACGCATATTTAAAAACACTTCCTCATTTTGATGCTCATCTCATCATCATCAGGAAGACTAAACTAAACAAAAAGTTTACTTCAGTGATGCCAACTTAGTTGTTGAATGATGACAACTTCTTTGGTTTACTGGTTTATGGTAACCTACTGCTGATAGTAAATGATTGATTATGGCAGGATTTCTGCAAACCTGAAGAGTGTGGTTTACTGCAGCGCCATAAGAGTAGGTGGACAGGATGAATGGGACTTTGCCTGGCAGAGGTACCGCAACACTAATGTTGGCTCGGAGAAGGACATCCTACTGGGAGCGCTAGGATGCACCAGAGAAACCTGGATCCTCAGCAGGTAAGTCAGTGGCCAACGTGAAAAGACTTGTTTACAAGTTGGGGCTCAACATTTCTATTTAGTCTTGCATTGATACCTCAACCAGCCAATAAATAATATTTTCTAAAATAACCGATTTCATTAAAATAATAAATACTGATTGAAAACTCGCACAATTGACAACATACTTTATTTCTTGGTCAAATTAACACTGAAAACAATAGTTTGTCACCTAGGAAAAAGAGGCAAGTGAGTAGCATGCTTGACTTAGAACTTGAACTCTCGTGTCCTAGAATCAATCAGTTAATCTGAATATATAATTTTATAAAATGAAGTTAACCAGCTACATTTTAAGGTGACATACACATACTTAAAAGTAACCCTATTTATATTACTCCCTTAAACTCAGTGTCGTGAGTTGGAGAACTATCAGGGTAAGCAGAGCTGTACCTGTACCTGTGATGTGTCCTCCCCCACTCATTCCCCATGTGACCGATCATACATAGGCTCTACTCAATATGTCTCACATGAGAGTGTTGTTGTTGATATCTGGATAATCAGTGCTCTACCGAGGGATTAGAACAATTCCCAATCACAGTTTACATCAATGCTGCTTACCCTGACAACACTTTGACACACCATTGATTAAATTATAAGGTACAACACTGTTATATTTGGAGGTGACATGGCGGTCTAGGGGTAAGGTGTCATATTTCTTTGCTGGGGGCCCGGGGTTCAATACTCAGTCCCGGTACAGATTTATCTGATTGCCAAACCCTTCCTTAACCTCTGACAAAACGTGTATTCAGTGGCATTATTCTGAGAAAATTAATAGGTATGCTGTACTCTAAAAGTTTCATGGGAGATTTGGGGGCCGAGGACCCTTAACCATTGTCCCCTAGGCCAAGGGAAATATTTGAAGATGTGGGCTTATAGAACAGTGGATCTTGAACATTATTATTTCTCCTTAACGATATGCTATCTTAGGAAATTTTGAGCCCCC
>CABEEJ010000127.1:281607-327854 GCA_901482245.1 Timema douglasi
CCCCCATACCTCCACTCCCATATTCTCTCTTTTTTTTATTTATCCATAACGATGATTACCATTCACTCAAATTGTAATAAAAGTAACTCCATGGCGTCAGCCCGCATTTAGGTTACACCTACCGAGTGGCTACCAAACTGTTTTGACGAATTAGTGCCAAACCTTGCGGATAAATGGTGGGAATGGTCAGCACAACGACGCCTCCAGCCATTAAACTTGGGTTTCTATACCGGAGCCACTACTACTTTATTTGAGTAGCCCCTTATTTATCCACACAAGGCCGAGTCTAATCCGTTCCAGACCCACTGCTTTCCAGAAAATCTGGAAGGACTTCCCAGAAAATCTGGAAGGACTTCCCAGAAAATTTGGAAGCGCCGGGAATCAAACCCGGGACCTCTTGTGTCCGTAGCCAGAAATATGACCACTAGACCACGAAGGCAGTCTTCAAATTGTAATGGTATCTACATGGTTAGAAATTTAAGTAAATATTAATGTCGGGGCTAAGAGTAGTATGGGCACATTTCTGAATTCATAAGAGAGATAGATCCTATTTAATTAGCCCAGTGTAATCAAAAGCATACAGACATTTCAATAATATGAAGTATAACTAAAATATTTAGCATTGAAGATGTGTCTAATGTATAAACTACATTTTAAAACCAGGCTTCTGATTTAAGCCTAATATTCAAAATGTTTACCATCTCACACACAAAATTAACAATTGAAAAAATCCCACAAATAATAGCTTTGATATCATTTGCATTATTTAAATCTCTTAATTACTATAAAACTACTCCAAATAATTTCTAAAAGCATTTAATATTCATGAATATTCTCAGCCTTCAGCTATTAGGGGGCTGTGTAACCTCAAACCCGCTCTCTCCATCAAAATTTCATTCTTGCTACAGCCTTGATTGAATGCCTCCCCCAAAGTAAATGGCTGGGTGCTACTGATTAAGTAAATTATGATTATATGAAAATATATTTTATTTTATCTTTTCCTTCTAAATCATCTTGAAATGCTAAAATTACACTCCTGGTTTTTGGGATTCTTTGATGTATAACTATATCAAATCACAATGACTAATAAGTCATTAATGTAAAACAAAAACTAAAATAACACTATTAAAATGCCATGATTCTTTCTACTAAAGAAAAACAAGAATTACCGTCAACTAGCGCCTCGTCACATGCTCCCCCTTTTTACTCACTCTACCAGTCCTAAAATGCCTGAATTTGAAAGAGTAAATACGTGTTTGCCAAATACATGATAATACATGTGACTAGAATGCCTAAACATAACTCAATATATTTAATTAGTGTATAATTTAAAGCTTTTTACATAAATCAACTATTATTTTATATATATTTTATGTAATTTTACTTAAACTATAGTAAATTAGCTTAGTAAATAAAAATTGTGATCTTGAATCTTTTTTCAATAGTTGGCACAATGCTTAACCTGCTACACATGAACAGCATGACCTGAGGTGTAAGAACCCGAACTCATTGGCCAATTACTAGTAAGCGAGCGGAATTGAATGTGTTGCTTCCCCCTTCACATTGGGCAAGGTCATTAGAGCCTCCCTAGCTTGCCTTGCTGTTTTCAAGCAGCAGGCCCTGGGTTTCCTATTGTGTTAAGTAAAGCCTTTTGGAAGAAGAATTACTTAAAACACAGTATTCTTGGAATATGAATCAATATTGGTTTTAAAATTAACAATTAATTACATGTATATTTATTAGCAATTTAAACATTAGAATTTACAGAGTTAGCACAGGCAACATTACATTTTTCATTAAGGTAATGCGGCACAGGACTAGCATACCCGAAGAATACGCCACTGCGTGTATTAATCACAACTTGTGAATGTGTGGCATGCCAGGCCTCCATTGTGGTTCGAATTCCACGTTAAACTATAAGTCCTCCATTTCATCTCACAATTACCCTACCATTACACATTAGCATAATTATGCATAACCCGAACGGGTACTAAGACGCGGTGCTAATAATAATAATAATATTAATGTTATATTTGGAATTAGGTACATGAAAGGTGCGTGGCCCACCTTTCATGTACCTTAGGTGGTACCTTCTTCCAAATATAATGAATATGCCAAAAAGCGAAAAGAATGAAGTTTGGCCTTTGGTCTTTTATGGTAGGGCCTACTTGAAAAGCTATCAAATAAATGGTTCTACATTCATCTGCTTCTCACATATGTTTTGCCTCTTTGCGAGGTGAATGAATACAGAATGTCAAAATGGCATGAAACAACTCTAACTGGGTTATGTGATATTTTCAGGTATCTTGAGTGGTCTGTGCTGGAGAACTCGGGAATACGGAAGCAGGATTCTGCCCGTGTGTTCAGCTCTGTTTCTAGCAATCCTATCGGCCAGCCACTCGCCTACAACTTTTTCAGGAACAAGTGGGACAAAATCAAAGAGTAGTAAGTATACCTGTTTCAGGGGTTGAGTGGAATAATTGGTCCATTTTAAGGCTCACTCAGTTCAATCCCAGGCTAGGTTAACCTACTTACACGGATTGGGGCATGTCTTGATTCATGAACCGAGCCTTCTATATAGACAGAATGCATTCCACATTGACAATTAAAAATCCACCAGGCAGGGGTAGTTCCAGGGAGGATGGGATGGGGTGATTGCTCCCACCCCGCCCACATAGAAATTAATGAAAATTTTGAAACCAATATCTTATTGTTACTAAGAACGACCGACAAACACCTCCCAGCCATATCTCCTAAATCATATATTATGAGTACATGACCTAATCAAAAACTCATTCAACTTGACAATAATGTGCAGAAAAACAAGTGGCTTAAAACTACAACACTCTAGTAATTAAATTACTAAGCATGTATGATAACCAATCAATTGTTTTTATCAAATAAATATGTGTTTTATTAATACCTACTAAAACATTTGAGGACCATGTACATATTTATTACTTTTATTGTGACAGTGACTTTTTGTTTACTGTTGGTTTAAAAAAAAATTAAAATCATTAATTTATTAATCAAAATTGTGTTTTACTTACAGGTCCTTGTTTTATCGCTATATTTATTAATTAAAATTATTTTTATAATATGAATTGTAATATCATTATTATTAAAGTTTCTATAGTTTTTTAGCACCACGTCTTATTACCTGTTCAGGATATATGTTTTACTAGTTATACAAATGGTTTTAGGGATGATAAAGGTTATATTTAGATGAAATATACCCACATTTGCATGGAGGAAGAGTGGAAAACCATTTTAGAAAAACCACTCTCAGTACACCCGACCAAGATTCGAACCTCTATCTCCATGTCATCGGCGGTCTAGTCTACTGCGAGTGTGACACCTTAGACTAAGCGGCCACCGAAGCGGGTTATTACTAATTAAAATCTCGATTAGTTAAAATTAATACTTGAAGGAGCTTTATAAAAATCAATCTCTCCACCCCCAACCCCCACTCTCGGCAACAGGATCTGGATGCGTCCTTGCTACTAAGTAATAATTGAGCCTAAAGAGGGAAAGAGGGTGTTTAATAATAAAAGAGGGATATAAAACTTAAATGACTATTTAAGTATGCTTAATTGTAACTGGTAAATATTTTAATATTACACATTACATTGAAATTACTAAGAAATCTGCTACTCACCGATATGCTTTGACTTATGCTTAGAACATAGGTGGTATAATTGCCTTTAATTAGCGGTAATTTTTTTGAATTTAAATGTTAAGATCTATTAATTTGTGGAGAGTACTCACATACAACACATGCGGGTTAATCCCCATTTATATTTTTCATCAGATACACACTTCACCTATTTTAACTGCCTTCAAGCAAACAAACTGTAAACCAAAGTAGTTGATAAGGATATATTAATTTTACCTTTTATATTTTCATGTGAATTACTAGTATAATGCTATGTTTGCCTAGTATTATTCCATTTTTTTCTTTGTTCAGCCTGGGATCATCTTTGTTTGCAATTAACAACATCGTACGCAGTTCCACAAGGCATGTAAATGAGCAGTTTGAGCTTGATGATGTAAGTAGACCAATTAGGCTTTTTTTTAAACCCATCTAGAGTCAACTAACTCTTCATCTGTTTAATTCAAGTCAATCTTGATGGTCTTGGGGTGAAGTGCTCTCTGGACCCAATGTTACCGAGTTCAACGGATTTTTCTCAAACAATAAAAATCCATATCACAACCACCTTCAGAGGGAAAGTAAAGCCATAGGTCCCATGTCGATTGTGACATGTAAAAGAACCCTGGAAGGTATGTGAAAATACCTTTCCTGGTAAATTGGTAAAACCTTTCGCTCTTATTATTATTATTATTATTATTAGCACCGCGTCTTACTACCCGTTCGGGTTATACACACTTACGCTAATGTGTAATGGTAGGGTGATTGTGAGAGGAAATGGAGGACCTACAGTTTAACGTGGAATCCGAACCACGGTGGAGGCCTGGCATTCCCCACATTCACAAGATGTCTTGTCATAGGTGAAGGAAGGGTTTGGTAATCAGATAAATCTGTGCCGAGGCTTTCGCTCTTGATCATAGATATTCTCATCTGCTGATATAATTAGTCGGTTCAGAACGTGCACGTTCAATACTTTAAGTAAATAAATAAAAACTAAATAGTCTTAAATTAAAAAATAGATCCATAGCTATACCATTTACGCAAAGGTAAAATAATTTTAAAATTAACTGTAAAGTTTGAACATGTTATTTATTCTAAGATGCAACACAATTGTACTATCATTGATTTAATGTAATGCAATTCTATCTCATTAACTGCATTGGTAAAAATAGAAACTCTGTGTTACATTACCAGAAAAATAACATAACAAATGGTAAATATATTAGTGCTATTAAGATGTATATTAAAAACCATATTTAATTCATAGACTAATAATGATTACCTAAATAAAGGCATAGGGAATCTTAGTGTTATTAGTTTTAATCATGAATCACTGGCATAATGTTTCTAAGTCTAAATTTTAAATTAAACATTGAAAAGAGGATAAAAGGGCAAAACCTACACACTCACCAGAAAATTGTAGGCTCCATAGTTCACAATTAAAACACACTAAAACATAACTATGTATTATTCAGGGTAAATCAGTCCTTTTCTTCAGCAGAACAAAGTAAAACACCATTTGAACTATGGCAGCTTGGCTCAAGTGTGTGTTTTACTCTTTTGCTGAAGAAGGGGATTGATGTACCCCAAAAATGTAATACTTATGTATTTTATTGTGTTTTTAATTGTGAACTTTGAGATTTATAACTGGTAAGTGTGTAAGCCTTACCCTTCTAGCCTCTTTTCAATGCTTAATTTAAAATAGCCGTTCTTCGTCAAGTTTCCTTTGTTTTTTCTAAGTGTGACACATAAAGATATTTCTCGAAACCTTACTAAAACATAATTGAAGTTTATATTTGTAAAATATGTCTTATCTTTTTAAATGTGTTGTTGTTCAGCTCATGAAGTTTTCGTCTGTGCACCATCACGAGCTAGGCACAGCCACCAGAGCAGTGGAGCAAGCTATAGAGCAAGCAAGAGCTAACGTCAAGTGGATGGAGCGCAACTACTGGCCAATCGTCAATTGGCTTGGCAATGTGACAGCTGTCGTGAGTTAACAAACATATTTTGACAAGCGAAGACTCAAGTTTTTGCCTCGCAACCACAGTGCAGTGAAGTTAAATCGATAATGAAGGCCTGAAGAAATAAACACTACAGTTTTTTTTATAGTCCTAACGTTTTGTGAGAAACATATGGATTATGTTTTGTGAAACATTTGTTAAAAGACAGCAACTTTTATTTACTAATCGTGAAGCGTTTGAAAGGAATGTTTACAGCTTCAACATTGTTAAAAATGTGTTTCATTGCAATATTTGTTATATTGGCTAGTGTTCTTTTGTCACATTGTTGAAAATGCTTCCATTTTAACAAAAAACATAAATACATTTAGAGCTACAATGCAATGTGATACTGTAATTTTGAGTAGACATACATAGGTATGTATGCTCAAAACCAAATTTTGTATTGTTGTTTCAGTTAATATTGTTGCTTTACTTTGTAGTATCACATTGCATTGTAGCTCTAAATGTATTTTTGTTTTCTGTTAAAATGGAAGTATTTTCAAAAATGTGACCAAAGAACACTAGCCAATATATGGTTTTGAGCAGACTTAAACATTTGCCAAACTACATTGGGAAGGTTTTAAAGAACTAAGAAATGTTAATTTCAAGAAACATGATTCAACATCAATGTGTCATGGTGCTCTATTAAAATGAGTTTAAATTCAGAATACCTTGGAACATAGAAGTTTAAGCGTATTTCATGAACTATGTAACAGAATAAATGATGATAAGTGACTTAAGAACTGTGTATGAAAATAAACACATTAAGGCGCAAGTAGCCTAGACGCTAAGAGTTTGTGTTTTTGTTATTTTTAAAAGTATTCAATCGAATAAGAGAGTAAATAACATTTGAATGTTAAAGTTTTCAAGGTGAATTGATCTTAAAATAGTGATTACATTTACTTACTTGTTTGATTGATAAGAAAGTTATTTAAAATTGGAAATATCTGTATTTGTTTTCATTTAATGCCCATTATTACAAAGTTGACCAGTTAGCATACCATAGTTTATGAGTGAAATTATGTGTAAGATTAGTGAAATAATTACCTATATATAATTTTTGTTTTGTCTAGTTTTTTTTAATATTATCACAGAAAACACTAAAAAATAATAATATAAAAGTAAATATTTAACTTATATTTGTATAAAAACTTTGTTTTAACTGGTGCATGAAATGTTATTAATCTGAACCATTTGTAATATGTATTATGTTAAAATTAGGTTATATCAAAAAACATTTATAATTTTGTACATACTAAAATTTTCATATTGTAATATTTTGTGTTGTTTAGTGTTCAAATGAAAAGGAAAAAAAAAATAATCATAAATAAATAAACTTTTTAACTAACAATAATGGTGTTAAAGTATTTGAGATTTTTTAATTTCTTAATCTAAGTTTAATCACGGTTTTGGTAAGGTATGCATGAATGAAACAATTTGTATAGTTTTTGTTAAGATTAGTTTACATTCTTTAAACTTCAAGGAGATTGTTTTGACAGTCATTTTAAAATACAATCATAATTTTATCCACCTTTCCTATACCTTCTTACAAATATAATACAATAATCATAATAAACGTTTATTAAAATAGTTTACCAAATTTAAAAATATTAGTTAGGGAAAATGATGGCATCTGACAGTTCTATATACAAGACATGTATTATATAACTAAATATTTTTACAAATTAAGAGATACCTACTAAGTCTCCTGCTGATAATAAAATTGGCTGTACACACTAAACATTACACTGGCTCTACAAAGTGACTAATGAGAAGAAATCAATACAAACTTAGACAAATTCAAGCAACTGTAATGGTTAACAAAACTAATATGAGATGGATTGTGTAGGTTGGAGGGTTAGACCAATCACAAGACAACATAAACTTTTGGTTGTAGAGTGGTTTATTATAGTGAAGGTTGAAATTTACACTTATAGGACAGGAGTATAATTAAATAGATAAAATGATCAGGGTGCTGTAGTGAGTATTGGGGGATTTACTGGTCACCACGAGGTCAACCTTATCACACAATATAACTCAATTGCTTACACCCTAATAAATAACTGGTGTTGTTGATACGGCTGTCTCTTATGCAGGCATCGAGGTCGGATCACCCTGTCATGAGCCACTAATTTCTGCATTAATAGCTTTGCAGTAAATATCATTCAACAGTTAAAGGTATCAGTTATGCCCTTGTAACATTTTGGCCACAGGTCCCCCTCCTGTTATCCTTTCAATCACATTGACCAATCAGGAAGCTGGATTCTCACCCATGAGGTAATACATAATTGGTGAGATTCAGTTGAATATGGGTTATCAGTCATATGACCTATTAAGGAGGGGGTGTAAGGAACATGAGAAAATGCCAGTGTTTTTGCAATTTTTATAGCAAAACTTTTTTTTTTTGCTAAGAGGAAGCTGTTTAGTTTATTCCAGAAACTGGACTAGTTTACTATAAAATATTACAAGAATAACAAATATCAAGAGGTATTTACTTATAGTTAGCCAATAGTCCATTAAGTGTCTCACAGATTAATACAAAACAGAAAATAAATTGTCTCACAGTTGCTCCCCTAATGCTACAGTTGCACTGGCAAGTGAATTGCGATATTTCTCCCGTGACTGCTGTTCAGGTCGTTTCACACCAGCAGCTATACATTGCTGCGAGATCTGTCGGGCGAGTGACTTGTGAGATTTCTCACAAAGCTGTTTACACTTGAGAGCAGAATATTGATCGCACAAGGTTTGCTTAAGTCATTTTGGAATAATGCCTACAGTCAGACTTCTCAAATATGCTTCAGCATTATTAATCCTATACCAAATCTATTCTATTAGTAGAAAATAATGGAAGGAAAGGCAATGCTGGGTTAAGGATTGGATCCAGTACAACTTTTTTTTCAACTTATATTTCTTTAATTCTTGATTAGATTGACTGTGTATATTAAGCAGCTTTCTAGATATTTCCACTGGGTTGGTAGAAAATTTGTTTGCCATGACTTATAAGTTGCAAGGCATCTTAGTTTTTTTTAAACCTGTCTCTGTATTGTTTAACTTGGCAACAAAACTTCATTTTCCTGGTAAAGAGTAATTAGCAATTCTATTTTACTATCCCTACCCTTTTTGAAGGAGACAACTAGTGCATGTCTCTCAGAAAATATCAAAATGTATTGGATATTCCGTGAGAGCTTGTGGAAGTGGCAAGGAGTGTGTTTAGATACAGAAGCGTTTTGCAAAACAACTTTAGCAAGTCATCAGAAATCTACTCACAGAGCTGTTTACAATTGTGACAGTACTTACTGTCTGACAGCATTTCTAATGATATTACTTGCCAGTCTATTTGTATCTTTAGAGTATCAAATCACAGATGGATTCCAACAGTATATAAATTGTCCTAAGGATGGTTCTATCAGCTTATGAATTAGATCACCGGTGGTCTCCAACATGATACATAAAGAGGTATTGTCCTATAGTTAGCATCTTTCAAATAGTTCATTAGTTGTCTCACAGATGGCTACCAAACAGTTTTATGAATTAGATCACAGATGGCCTCCAACAGTATGTAAATTGTCCCAAAGATGGCTCTGTCAGCTATTTATTGTTTGTAGTCAAGAAACAGGACAATTCTGTTAGTAGGTATTAGGAGAATATGATACAAAAAGAGGTATTCTATTTTAGTAATCACATCCAAATAGTTCATTAATTATCTCACAGATGGCTTCCAAACAGTATATAGACAAGCCCACAGATGGCTCTGTTAGCTATTTAGTTAGTGTAGTGAAGAAATTAGACAAGGCTGATAGCAAGTGTTAGGAGAGTAAGAAACACTGGGATATTGGTCCATATATTTTAGTGGCATCCAACTAGTATATTTTTTGTCTCACAGATTCCTTCTTATGGTAAAAAAAAAATGTAAATGTTTTGGGCTTATTAATTATTTCATTAATTTTGAAAATTTATTGTTTAACCTTGACTCTTTAGACTAAATGTTGTGATAATATTGTATTTGGAAAAATTATATTAATAAAATTAATATTTAAAAATAACTATGACAATGAAGAAACTTATTTTGGTCACTGAATCTTAGGGCCTATACACACAGAATGCTAAGCTAATTGTAAGATTTGTTTTGCTAACTCTTTAGGAAAATAGCGGACCATATATTTAAATATGCTGGTTCACACAGAAAACTAAGCTAAGCTAAGCCATGCTATGTTTTTTCTGATTGCTGGCTGGGAAATTTTTCTATCGCCCATCTTGAGTCATCTTAAGTTGCGCATGCACATAGCGTAGCTTGGGCTCCGCGTTGAACAGACATAGTGCTGGTTTGGTGAAAATAACTAAAGAAGTGTTGAAAAGTTTTATTTTCAATTTGTTTCCCGTGTATTTAAGTAGTATTTTATTTAGGTTTTATATTTAATAAGTGTTTTTATATTAATATGGAAGCATTAATTGGACAAGTCAAACCTTCACCTCCTAAATTGTCTTCGTCTGCAAAAACAACTGCTAACAGCAGCAGCTTCTCTTCCTCGGTACTATCATCTGAACTCAAACAATACATTTTGGAGAACGCCATCATAACTAAACTTTACTGGAGCAGACCATAAAGAAACAACAATGAATTCAGTTGCTTAGCTTAGCAACGAGTGTAAAATCAAATTGACAACATCTTAGCCCAGCATAGCTTAGAATTCTGGGTGTGATCTGTCTTTACAGCTAAGAACAAAACTTAGATGTGTTTCATAGACATTTATACTAGTGTCATATTTTATATATATATTATTATTATTATAAATGCGACATTATGACTGCCTAAACTTTTTTCTAGTGGTTTAATCATTCTCAATTCTTTAATTGCCTTGTTGGGACTTTGATGGACCTAATAGGATCGTCAACTTAAAAACAATACCTGTATTGGCACCAACAGTAGCTCTGTATTTTATGGTGTTGGTTCTATTTCAAACTCCATATTCCTATGGCAGAGTTGATGAGCAGGGTCAACCCAGTGGACGCCGTCAGTTGTGCTAATAACTACAAATGTCCCTTCAAGAGACGCTCAACACGAAATGTGTCAATCCACCCACCAAGTATATATTTGGTTTGTTTAACTAATTTTGTCTTTCAATAAATGCAGCTCAGATCGAAATAAGGTCATTGACCTATTTTTAGTTATTTAATCGACTTGCAGAGAGATAGAAACACTTGGGAAAGATAGTTTGGAGCTTGTTCCACCAAATGTTAAGTTTACATCATGTTTCCAAGTACATCTTTTAAATTCTGCAAATTCTTAATCAGCTAGCTATTTTTACAGCACTCTTCGTTAATAATGTAGTAAATATTTTTGTTTTTATTTGTTAGTTTAACACAATAGTTCTAAGTGACTTAGGACTGAGACTATAAAGCTTATTTGAATGATAGCCGTTTGTGCTCAACTAATGATTTAAAGAAGGGGAAAAACGATTTTCATTCGAATGAGTATTATAGTTTGGGCCTTTAATTTAAGGTGTGATGAAGAAATTACATCAGAGTAATTGTAAACACATTATTGCAGTGAGGATAGAAACACCACAGTGAAAATACCATGTGAGTAACCATAATAAATACACCTACCATGGATTCAAACCATGACTAGCAACCTAATTAATTGCAAGTCTTAACTGCTTAGACCACTGTAGTATTAAAATAAATTAAGGCTGTGCAAATTAGTATTTTATTGTTATTAGAAATTTTTTTTCTGGCTGGATTTATATGTATAAACATTATTGGCATAAGCATGGCTATTTCTGGGAGGAGTGGGGGTTGTGAATTTGCAATAATTCACTTAATGTTTATATGTAATACATTCCTCTGCACTCCTTAAATCCACAAGCCAGGCATAAGAATCAGTAATTTTTATCAGCCTACTAGTAATGCCCAATCTTTTACATATTGCGGACTCCTGAAGTCAATGATAATTCTCCGTGCCCCCAACCCCCCCATATTTTACCTCACCATATGAGGTGAAATTAAAAACCTAAACACATATTTATTGTATTCTACCTAACTCATTTCATATTAATAATAAAAAAAAGATGTTTAGACGGACAGTAAAGTAAGAAAAAGAATGTAATGTGTAGTGGTGTGGTAATGGGACTTTGAATCCATCTATAATATAAGTTGAATACACATTCAGTAAACGTAAAAGTCCAGAGGAAGATTGTACGCCATCAATTGGAACATAATACCTTGTAAACATTACAATCAGTCATAAATTGATTAACTTAGTTAAAAGCTCAAAACAACACACACCTTCAAAGAAAATATGGTTTTATGGAACTTTATATATAAAGATTATAGTTCCCAAATAATAGGATTCTAAAGCATTGATAAGTTCACTAAGCCGATTGATTTGAAAGTCACTCAGAGATGAGTTTATTCCTTTCAAATCATTTACACTAGCTAAATATAAATGTAAGGAAATTAACACTCTAAATTGTTTTATTCTAGCTCATTATATATGAGTTGGAAAGTAGACTTTTATTAAAATGTAATATTATAGTAACTTGCATTGGTGGGCATGCAGACTAAATAGCAAGCTCTAGTTCGCAGGAGAGGTCAAGATTCCAATCCTGGCCGAGTGTACTGAGAGTGGATTTTTCGAAATTGTTTCCCACCTCTCCCCAAGTATATTTCCCCTAAATCTTACCTTCTTCATCTTTACTCCAATAGCATAATAAATAAATGTGAATTTGTTGATTAAATATAATTGTATATTATTTTTACCTTGCTAGAAAATAAATTTAAATCAATGAGTAAATACTAAAAAATTAAACAGTAAATCCACTAACCATTCATGCCTATTTATTACTGCCCATTGGCTGTCATTAGTAAAGACTTTCTATAAGTATTTATATTTGATTATTATTTGGAAGAAGGTATAGTAAAGTTGGCTAGAAAAGATATAAAAGGGAACAAACACAATTTGGCTTTTACAACGAAAATAAGAACACAGTTCACACTTTACATTGTTGCCATTGGACAAAGAGTTAATGGCTGCTTCTTCAAGAAAATATATTAATATCGGCCAATCCCCCGACCTTGGTTTCAATATATTGGAAATCACCAAGAGGGAGTGTGAAACGCGCAACACAACTTCGTAAAAGAGGAAACCAAAAAACAAATGGGTGAAAATGGATATTGGTAAAGAATGATAGGACACTTATTTTAGATGGTAACTTTTAAAAGGAACCAATAACTATAAGGACAAAAACCGGAAAAGGACATTGGATGGGAGTGAATATATAACATCTCTTTGTAAGAAAAACCTCTTTTGCTCTTTTGAGATATTTTGTGTGTGTATTTTGAAGAAGATACAGGAAAGAAGGATAGAAACCATATAAAAAAGGAACAAACATTTTTATGTTTTCTATACAACTTTCCTGTACCTTCTTTCAAATACATATACAAAATATCTTAAAAAGAGAAATAAGGTATTCCTAAAAGAGATATTTATATTTGATGTTATTTATGTTCTAGAATATAAAAAATTCAAACAAACTTTTAAATAAACATTCTTATATTTTTCTCTGTTTTTCTTATCAGCTAAATTGCAAGACACATACAATATTTTATTGTGTGATTTAATATGATTATAATGGATGACTTCAACTAAGAAAATACTTATCTTTGTGATTGGCTATTCTATGTCCTTAAGTTTTAACAATACTGTGAACAGTGTTAAATAAGTGATCACACCCGCACATTGATTGGTGATTGTTACTATACAGGATTATTTACTGTCATTTATGTGTAAAAATTATGTAACAAACTAGCTAAACATGACAATACATCCTTTTGACTGTTAACTAATTTTGAAGTAATTGCCATACATGTGTTTTTATAGTGCATGAAACATGTTATGGAGTAAGGAAGATTTTTTGATAAAAAATATAGTTAAAATTTAAAGTAGTATAAATTGACAATTAATTAATTCAATTAGGATCTAACTACTCACAAAGTTATTACAATTCATTATTTAATAAATAAGCAAAATAATGGTAGCTATTAATAGTCATAAGAATATAAAACCTAATCAAAGTATTTGCAATCAGCTAAGCAAGCCCATTATATTTGTATTTTTTATGTTCTTTTAGTGGTAAAAATACAATTAGCTAAATAGAAGCAATATGAAAGTACTATTTTTAACATCAATAAAATTAAGTAGAATAGCTAAGCACACTTACCTGGGTAATACTGGAGGAAGAAATTGTTAAACACCAGCTAAATGTGTTTTTATTTTAGTAGGTTATATCAAACAATTTCTACCAAAGTTTTACTAAGATAAGAAAACATATGATTCTATTTATTTTTAACCATGATCCAGCCCAAAGCGCTATTTCATTTGACCAATTTGTTACATAAGTATTATTACAATAAAATTTGGCAAATAAATTATTCTGGGTCATCGCTTTAAATCGCACAAGTTAAAATTATTATTTACAAATATCTTTGACAACACATTACTACCTTCAGTAAATTTGGTGATTAATAAAGTTGAAAGCATGAGGGCTATTTAAAAATATAATACGAAGGCTATTCTTAGATCAACCTTTAATTGGCTGGTAAAAAAAGTCAAAGGCAGAGAAAAAAATCTTATTACATCCAAACCTACATATACATAACTGCATTACTTTTCCACATATTCACCAGCCAAATTCAAACACTTGTTCTGTGGTATCAGCTTTTGCAATCCCTCGTCAAAGGTAAAACCAGGGTACCAAGCTAGTTGCCGACTCCATTCACGGTTGGTTTCTAATTGATGGGTAGCCTTATCTTTTTGAAGAGATGCTAATCGTTTGGAATCAGGTTCGGGCTGTAAGGGGGGCTAGGGCTGGCTGAAAATCTTTCCATTTAACTGCTTGAGTAAATTCTTTGTGCAAGCCGCCGTGTGGGGCCGCACAGTGTCATGCAGGAGAAGGAGGCCCTTAGTGAGCATTCCATGCCTTTTGTTTTGAAGCAACCTCTGAAGATTATTCAGCGTTTCACAATAAAACTTTGAAGTTATTGTGAAATGCTGAAGCAGCTTTGGAGGTCGATCCAAAACAAAAAGCACAATGCTCACCAAGAGCGTAGGTCTTAAAGACCGAGTGTGATCAGACACTGGAGCTCACACAAAGGCTTTATTTGAGTAGGTGAGTCCAACTGGGAGATTTTTGATAATCCCCATAGTCTGGACTTGGTGCCTTGTGATTGATTACCATTTATTCAAAAAGATGAAGGTGTGGTTGACTACCCAGCACAGTGAAACTAAAAAGCTTATGAATGAAGTCAGCAATTGGGTACAACATTATAATTGGATGAATATGGGTAGTGACTACGTGGTGAAGTAATGCAGTTATGTATATAAGTTTTGTGTGCAGTAAGATTTTTTTTGAAAAGCCTCCGTAAATTAGTTGTATTTTTTGCTGTAAAATGTAAGCTCACTAAATGTACTAGAAAAAAATAATTAGTTTGTTAGTTACAGTACTATTAGTATGGCATTTTACTTGCATGTAAGACCATTTACTATGTCTATGACCCTTGATCAAAATATAACACCATTTCATGTAGCAGAACACATATCCAAATCGATGGTTAAGGCTATTGTAGAAAAAATATTAAGATTAAAATCCTGTGCTTTAAAAAATTGTCACTTTCATTAAAAATGTTCTTGCAAAAAGTTCTCATTTTAAGATTGAAAACTTTGTTATATACATAAAAAACAGAATGAACAGTCTTCCAATCATTTTACGAACCTGCCCTTACACTCACAAAACACAGCGATACCACACATTACTAGACAAAAACAATACCATCATAAATAACAAAATATTGTTCATTAACAAACATTGATTTACATAGCATGTCTATTGCACTGTTTTATAAAGAAAAGATAGTGACACGGTTTTTTAGGAAAATAAGTTATTGTTTTTTAATAATAGCTATTAACATTAACAAACATTTTAAAACTTTCTTTGATGCTTTGGTAAATAGCTTGTATAGTTCAAGAATTTACACACACTAAATGAATAAACGCACACAAAATTCACATCTATGATCTAAATAACAGTTAATATATGCCACAATATGAAAGCAAAATAAAATATAATTTTTGTTTAAATTAATTTTTTGTATTTGAACTTTTTTGTTTTTAACAACACAATTATTAATTAATTAATATTTTACACTAGTTACAACAATAATTACCATAAAAGACTAAAAATTAACAATCATAAGGAGTATTACATACTTTGCATGAATTTCTAAATCGCTCTAAATTTCTTAAGATAAAAAACAAAGTCAAATTAAAACATTTAATATTCCAATAGAAATGATCACATTCTACAGTGGAAATGATCTCCCAAAAACAGTTATTTAATAAATTCCTAACCAAAACACATGAAGAAAATTCAACCACTTCTTATTTCTATGGTCTGTACAGATATCGTTATTGCTGGAACTAAACAAAGAATGGCTAACACGATAACAAAATCATTAAAGATATCCCTTATAACATGTTTACCCTGCAAATGTGATGAAAAACAAACTAAAGACTCTAACAAATAGAAAAAAGATAGCTAAAAACTATTAAATTATATCCCATAGTAAGGTAATTACAAAACCATTAAAACTTCTCTCTTGAGTCTAGTTAAGTGGGATTTTTACTTCATATCATTATTATTTTCCAATTGGTTTTACAACATTTATCAAATGATAGTTAATATTGATTATTTCCCACTCATACGTATTATTATAAGAATCAATGCTCAAAATGAAATGCAATAGCTTCATGGCAGTAAAAAAGTCAAATGCTTTTTTTTATCTATTTGTACTTCATCATAGGAAATCAGAATTTCACAAAAAAGTAGGTTAAAGTATTTATTATTTAAGTTAGAATATATGGTTAGACACAATAAAATATAAGGATAATCTTTAGATTTAAAAATGACTACTGAACACAGAAATCAAACCCAGGACCTTTGAGTGAATAATGATCCTGGATTGCTCAGTGGTTAGAGCAATGGCATATTAAGACAAAAGTCCCAGGTTCGATTCCCGTGTTTATGTGTCATTTTTCAACTTAATGAATTTGATATTTAGATGCAGCTATAACCATAATTATCAAATATGATAGCTTTTCATTTAATCCATCAAAATATAAGTATCTAAAGATCCAGATATTTTGCACTACCTCTAGTTCAAACAAACTTCCTGTACATTGTGATAGTAAGAATTAGGTAGATGGAATCCTTTATCTTATAAATACAAATTTGAAACTTGGTAAAAATGATTAACATTTAAGAAAATAGAAATAGTAACGTGTTAAATTATTATTATTAGCACCGCGTCTTACTACCCGTTCGGGTTATACGCACTTACGCTAATGTGTAATGGTACGGTGATTGTGAGATGAAATGGAGGACCTACAGTTTAACGTGGAATCCGAACCACGGTGGAGGCCTGGCATTCCCCACATTCACAAGATGTCTTGTCAGAGGTGAAGGAAGGGTTTGGTAATCAGATAAATCTATGCCGGGACCGAGGATTGAACCCCGGCCGCCAGCATAAATAACTCAACGTGTTAAATTAATGGGCCAAACTTTTAGTAGTTAGTGTGGTAAAAAATTATGTTGTGGCTGAACCATCAACAAGTAATATTAGAGCTATAAAACAAATTCCAATTCAATAATGTTTTTATTTTTTTATTTTGATACAACACCTAAGCTCAGTCTGTCAAATCAAGTAAAATATAGATTTTAAAATATTCATCTAGGATTAAAGAAATACCCGAATTTTATATTTAGTTTCCAAACACTGATAAGTTCAATCCAGCACAAATATAAAAAACAAAAAATTATCATCTTTAAAATTATTTCTTAAAAACACATTTCACCTTCTGAAAGAATGATTTTATGAAAATAATTTGTTTATTCAACAAGAACTCAACCAGTAAAATTACATTAATTTGGTCATTATGCCCATAAGTTAAGTTTGGACACACAAACAAGCAATATATTCTAGACATTTAAAATAAAATATACTTGTATGATATATATCATTGTTAATATGCAATATTTATTCATAAATGATCCCACATTTTCTTTAATATTACCAATATCCATTTTGAGCACTGATTATAATTACATTTATTCGTTTATAAATGTATAAATATACCATAAGGACCAAGGAAATGTAAAACTCATCTTTCTGTGATGAAGCTACATCAACATAATCCAGAACAGTTAGTTCAAATAGTATGTATAAGAAATAATGTAACTCAATGAGAAAGGATAATGGATAGGAAAACGAAGCCTATAGTACTATTATGTTCTTTACTGCATCATAAAACTGATGAATTAAAAAAGATATTAAAAAAGATATTCTGAGGTTTAATCCCACAATGTTGTTGTCATTTCTAATAGTGGCTTATACTAGTACCTAACGAGAAAAACACCACAGTGAAGATAAAAAAAACTAAAAAAAAGATATAAAAATTATCCACTACTAATGATGCTAAAAAATGTTGTTAATTTGTATTATTTCTCCCCCCAATAAAAATTGATATTTAATGGGGATGTATGGAAAAGTTATGACATTTGTTGATTTATATAAAAGTAAATTAAAAATGATTTTAAGCACTCGTATATTTTTGTTTTATAATTTTAAATATTAGCTAGGGGTATGTGAAGCTTTGAACACTTAAGACTTTGATCCAAAAAATTATGAAGTTATGCCAATAAAAATAGTAACTAAACAATTATTTATGTTATGCACACTCCATTTAACCTGAAAGGTAGCATGCTTTTCTCTAAAGTTTTTTTCCAGCGAAAAACAATTTCTTTTTCAAATATTCAAACTTCAATTTGGCTTCGAGAATATTTCATAATTATATTTGATTCGACTTTGCTCCAAATGAATATCAACACACATGTTGCAAATCATTGTAATTACGGTACTGTCTGTATGGAGGGGACCACATTTCAATGCGAGTATTGGTGTTCTACGCCAAAGGTCCCAGGTTCAATTCCTGTGTCTAGGAATCATTTTTCAAATAATTTTATTTAATTTGCTTTGAATAAAAGTGAACTTCTCACACCCCTAATTTTAACAGTGATAATTATAATGGACTACAAAAGGTTAATTTTTAGGTTTGGTGCTCCCCACAATATTAAATGATTAGCTCTGCCCCCGAATCCCCCTTCCCCTGTACCACCTCACTGATTGTCTCAAATAGCAGAATATTACATACACATTTATTATTTAACACATATTTGGTGCAAACTGTGAACCACATTTAAAAACTCACTACATAATTTCAAAAATCAAAATTTAAAAGTGTGGTCACTCTAAAAAAATAACAGCTCATCAACATGGAATAATGCCAATTAGCTTTCATTTTAACTTTAGGTAAAATCAAATGAATTTGGATACAACTAAACTCAAGAGACATTCAAGATTTAACCAAAAAGTTTAGTTGTGACTCTTGATCTGTTGGCCAAATTCAATCACAACCCTCTGCACTTATTGTGGTTTTACCACACATGGTTTTCAGTCTTCATACTCGGTGAGCCCACGTACAGTTCCTCAAAGTTCACCCTGATCTTATTCCCTGAGGTACGAGAGTTTAAGTCCCTTTTAGTCAGTTCCGACACCAGAGTATATGCTTAAAAAAATAATTAGATCTAAAATTTGAAATAAGTTTAGTTTGAAATATTTATATGAAGAGAGTACCGTTTTTTAAAATAACAATTTAGGCACTTACAAACATACTGATGAACTTTATTTTTCTCTCCAAAAACTGACAGCTATTTTCTGACCAAGATTTGAACAGGGAAAGCTGCATGTGAACTCACCAGGGCAGCGTTGTGGTTTCCATGTACGACTTTGACACTGGAGGTTGATTTTCAATCCTAACAGTTTGAATTTTTCCCATTTTCCCTCCACTTACATAATTATGTAATTTACTTAAAATTAACTTTTTTTATTACATTTACTTTAATTTGATTGGATTGTATAAATCCCTGATAGACAACACAATGATACTAAAGTGTACTAATATAATCCTCATATATCAGGTTGGTAGAACACATTTGATTTATTTAATTTCGAGTATTTAATGTGCACTTTGTGAAATTTTTTTTTATGTCAGCACATGACTTACAAACTAACTTAATCCTAGAAGAGCTACTACACCTGGATTAGGTCAATTCATTTCTTTGAAAACACAAACTCCAATTTCCCCAAAATACTTTTTTTTTATACTTTGACAGGAATAAAATCCGGAACACTTAGCTCGGTAGGCAGTCATGCTACTGATTGAGCTAAGGAGTCAAGAAGAATACCACATTTGAAGAAAATACATTTTCAAAGAGAGGTACTGAAGAGTCGATTTATAAAAGGTAAGCTCCATTTTCCTATCCTGTTTCCTTTTACACCGAATTTTACAGCCATTAGAGTCTTAATTTAAGACCTAATATAAGTCAGTCAGACAAACTTCACAAACATACATCACAATGCTACTTTTGTAGTCTTATTTGATTAGATATTATTTAACCTGATGGTATATGCAAATAAAATTATAGAACAACAATACCAATAACTTTAGAGTATGGTATACAGTATTCTTCCTGCAGCTCAAATATTTATATATAATACAAATTCACAAATTCATCTAAAATTGTCTACTTACAATTATATTACACAAATCAATGTACATAATATATAAAGTTCTTTCATAGATCACTGAGATTGTAAGTAAAACTCACAAGTTAAAAATAAAATGTACAAAACTTTCTGAGACAAGTGACAAACCATAATTATTATAGCAGTACCTTAGGGACTACACAAATCACACACCCAATTATTGATTTATATGACTAAAGACTAAAGTTTATGAGTAAAAATGTGTGTAAATATTGTTATTTTCTGATTTAGCTCTTAAACTAGTTGGTGGGAATCGCGCTGACTAAAACAACGGAATGTTAAGTAAAGAAAATAATCCTGTCTGGCACTTAGTTCATCCATTTTCTGCAGTTTGGCGCTCCGCAGTTACAAGGGATTTTGTGGGACTCATCTTCAATATCAAACTTGTAGTCATATGCCAACTAAAATAAAATACAGCATAATTAGAGCAATTTATCTGAGATCAAATTCATATTGAATTATAAGATAGTAGTTGTAGCTTACATGTTTTTTATTTGGAAGATTTATTTATCTTTAGGAAACATTCTTTGAGGAAGACAGAACTATTTTCACTCTAATGTGTGTACTTGTATTAAACATTCAACACACACTTACCAGAAAAACGTAGGCCTCAAAGTTCACAACCAAATCACAACACACATAATTAAGTAATTTTCAGGGTACATGAGTCCTCTTCTTCAGTAGAAGAGAGTAAGATATATAACTTTCAAAAGAAAAAGGGGCACAGAAAAGAGGGATAGGAAAAATTTAGATTGCAAATATATTTTGACATTTACATGTTTAGTAAATTCATTTTAGCTACAGAGCTAAAATTTATTTAGGGGTATGCAAAGTCATCAGCAGTCTAGTTTATTATGAGAGTAAAATCTTGGACCATGCCGGTAATGAAGGAATATTAACTCACCTCCTCTCCTCTGGAGACCCGTCTCTTGGCAAATATGATAATTCGCAAGTCTCTTTCCACTTCGACAATTTCAGCCACACAGTTGGGATTACATGAATGGTTGATATATCGAGCCAACCCGCCAGATAAAGTGGCATCCACTACTCTTTCTTCGTCCAGTCGGAACATGTAAATTCCCCGGTTCTGTAAATAAATAAATAAACATATCTCTTATCAGGAAAACCTCTCTTCACTTTATGGGGTTATTGTATTATGTGTGGAAGAAGGAGCAGAAAAGGTAGATAGAATCATATAATATAACTTATAATTTACAATTTTCATAGTAAAAGCCATATTGTGTTCGTTCCTTTTATGTGTTTCTGTCCACCATTCCTATACTTTCTTCTAAATATAATACATAAACAAACAAAAATGCCTTTTGAGAATTTGCAAAACTAATTTAATGTATGAAGTTCAGAAATCACAAGTTGTGCAATTGTATAAAGTTAAATTTTAAGTGAATTAAAATTTTCTTTTTATCTATAAATACTGAATAAGATTTTTTTATATCATAAGTCTAGGGATGTCCAAGAATGTTAATGAAATTTTATAAAATAAGAATAGTACCTTAACAAGTTTTGAATCTTAATACTCTATTTCATCAAATATTCTCCCCTATTTTACATTTTTCAAAAACGAAAAAAAGGTTTTGTTAGCAAGTTGTTTTTATCATAAACTAAGCCTGCAGTGATCAATATTAATATTTTCTATTGTAATATGAATTCAAAGTTAGTTTGGATAACATGAGAGTAGTTAAGACCAAGTTGAATGACATGGGAAAGTTACTTTCAATAATTTGTGGATATGTTCAAATACCGTAATGTCCTGAAAATAAGCTGCACTTTTTCCCCAGAAATAGCTTTGATCTAACCTTAATGCAGCTCTAATCATAATCTTAGATAATAAGTACCAAATTTTGTATCTCTAATATCAATATAGTTACTAATCGCTACAATGGATGGTGCGATATGACATTTAAAATAGATTAACCTTGATTTTCTGTGTATCTTATTCGTGCTAACGCAAATATGGCTGCCAAAACCTTCAAGATTTAGTTTATTCAATGCATTCTACTATAAGGGACAAAGCGATTTTATTTGCCTTATAAAAATTTTGCTGCATTGTGTTGATCGAAGCTGCTAATCTTTGGTGAGATAGTTTAGGAGTGTTTACTAAATTTGGAAGTGATAAGATGGCAGACCAAATTAAAAAAAAATTAACTGTAAATATTTATTATTCTGTGCTTATTTCATTTTAACCTTGAATACCATTTTGGTTTTTCCTCTTCAAGTGGTTTGGTAAGCAGTGATTTGATTTTAACTGTATATTGTTTTTCCTTTGAAAATGGTTGCAAATTTGAGGTGCAGCATATATTCGGCTCAATACAATACTTACATTAAAAAACTTAAGTGTGTCAAATTATCACACCTCATGCTATCCAAACTAACGGTGAATTCACATTACAATAGAAAATGTTAATATTGATCACAGCAGGACATTAAAAACTCAACAAAACACATAATTATGAAATTTTCAGGGTACATCAGACCACTTCTTCAGCAGTTTCTGCTTCTTTTAATTATTTCTATGATTGATGCAATATAATAAAAAAAACTATTTCTAAGAAAGCTTTGTGATTTCACCCCAAATAAAATAAATATTATAGCAAGGAAAATTTATGGTTTCAATGGGTCATTAATTAAAGCATTTGTGACAACTTAAAGCTAACGTTTAATGGGAAGATATTTAATTCATATCAGAAAGTAAGGTTATGTATAATAAGACAGTGTAGAAATACTGTAAAGTAATTAATAGTGAAGGAAGGCTACCTGTAAAAATAGTTAAGTTAAGCCTAGATAAAAACAAACACATTTCTCTCTTCATTTATTATCTTTTTAAGCTTTTACACTTCCCACTTCTTCATACTTCCACATTCACACATTGTTTTGAATTCTCAGAAATATTCCTTCTTCATATAAAGAGACCATTAAAAACACACAATAAAATAAAATCTTTATATTTTTGTACAGTGTTTCTACACTTTCTTATTATACATTTTCAAGCCATTAGGCACTAATTCATTTTATTAGAAAAAGTTAAAGATAGGTATGTTTTATGCTTGAAGTATGATACAGATTTGAACCATTTTGACCAATTTTTACATTTTAAATGTAGGTCACAGTGTTTCTATACACACCTTGGCTTCATATTGTTTCTCCCGTATCTCTGAGAGTTCAGTGCGTATCACCTCACCGATGTACTCAATCACCATCGTGTGGCGCTCCAAATCCCGGGCTGCATACAAGCCCAAACCTTGGATCTTTGACCTAGGCAACAGACATTACCAATGTTAAATGCTGATAAAAATATCAGACTCTTAATGCTTATAGTGCCAGCTGGCCGATATATTGGCCAAGAAGAAACTTGATTCAAGTATTAACGGCTTATCTATTGACCATGTATTTTAAGCCCTCGTAGTTTGGTTTCCATTCAAGAGATATCCTCCAAGGCGTTCATACTGGCAAACAACTTAATGTTTGTACTCTATGAATATATCAACAGTTTTAATGCTGAAAATATAGTCATTTTATATCAATAATGTATAAAATTTCATGCAAATATGATTTAAATGACCTGGCATTTCTAGTGCAGTCTACTGCTTAGCTGGGGAAATTAAATGGTAGGGATATGCTTGTGAGCCGGAATCTCACGTAGATGGGCCCTTTTAAATGTTAGTGTGATCATTCCCTGAATGATCTGGCATTTATACTAGTGTTGCCACCTATATATACCATATTTTATGGGATTGTTCTGTATCGCTTGAGTTGATTTAAGACATAGAGGTAGTGAATGCATAAACACAGATTATTTTAAAAGCAGTTAGAATTAAATATTTAACACGCTAGGTTGTCATAAGATATTTGTACTCACTTAAAATGTCACTGGTTAAACAAAAATTATGTTAGAAAAAAATTTATTTCACAGGAACCCCCAGAATAAATACTATCTATGCTAATGTAATGGATTTACAATACATTTAACAAGTCAATGTTAATTTACATGCCTTTGTCATTCCAGATAACTTTTTAATTCAAGATACAAGATATTTAGACTTCAAAGTTGTACCTGGCCAGGTAGACATTGTTCCTCCACTCTTGTTTCATTTTCTTATATTGCGAACTCTTGGAGTGCACAAATTGCTTAGAATAGGGGCAAGATGCTTCCCCTGCGACTGTGGCTGTCGGCACAAACACGGGGCGGGAAGAGGATCCTGTACGCTGAGTGTGAGGGCGTTTCCAAGGGAACTGGCTACGCAGCTTGGGCTCTGTACGAGCACAGCCTGACGGGTTGATGGCTAGAGGAAGCTCTAGAAGAGGGTTACGGCCATACTTGAACCTGTAGTCTGTCAAGGTCTCGATTCCTTAAAATAAAATATATATATCTCAGTTAGGGCAAGTAATCAGGGAAGTTGAGATATTTTGATTAAGCTTCTGGAACATTCCCTATGATCGATTTGACTAGGTTTTGGATCAGAATAAGGGAATTAACACAAAACTAAATTAAAAAAAAACTAATGTCAGCATTGTGAATGTTCTAAAAGATAACAAATGCAACCTTTGTGTGTATTATCTTCTAATTTTGTTTTTCACAGCTAAACAGATCATAATCACCTGGCAGACTCTCCAGCACTCGCACCACGGCAGGCTCGTTGAGGCCAAATAAGTCCTCCCCGACCAGGAATTTAGGGAACATCTGCACACCACCTATCTCCCTCCTCAGTGTGGCAAGAGGCTCTAGTATCCGAGTCCACACTGCCCTCGGGGACACATCCCGCAGCTCGAGATCATCTTGGCTGGGTTCTTGGACCAACACTCGAAACTCTGGTCGTCCTGCCACATCGTGGATACTACACACGTAGCGGCATCGTTTGTTTGGCACACGCATACTCCAGAAGAAACGAACCTGACCAAAAACATGTCCTTTCTTAAGGCTGTGTCTAACACATTTTATTTTTATGTTTTGAAGGAAAATATTGCTTAATGTAATGCTTTGATTACTGAAACTTGTGAATCATAATTATTCTATAACAATTATTGTTGGAAAGTGGAAACCTTTCATGATATTTTTATGGTTATATAAACCATTTTAGTGTTTTCAATGAAATTTTACTACCAAACTTCAAATTCAAGCATGTGGTCCCACATACCCCTTCGTTGTATTTTGTGTGTTATTTATGTCTGTCTCTTTATATGAAAAAGGAATATTTATGGAAATTAAAAAACAATGTGTACTGTAACTGTGAGAGTGTGATGAGATTAGAAGTGTAAAAAGTGTAAGAATAATGGAAGAAAAAAGTGTGTTTGACCCTATCTAGGCCTAACTTAATTATCATTTCATATTGGCTTTCTTCACTATCACTTACTTTAAATTAGTGTTTCAGTGTTTTTACACCAAGCCATTAAGCAAAAATTTATTTTAGTAAGTAGTGTTTATTACGAATGAATAAAAACAAAAAAATATTGCCATATTGTAGCATTTAATACTTATATATCCCTTCTTCTCCATATTATCTTACACATTTTTTAAAACTAATATTGTGGATTTATAGTTATTTATTATTTGTGAAAGGTAACTAAAATATTTAGTTATTTATGGATAAAATAAAGAGAGTATCTAAGATTTTATCTAGGCCTATTTACTCTTACACACACATTTAATGTTTTCTGTAGGTTAAATTTGAGAACATAAGTTTAACTTAGTATTTTGTGTAACTATTAGTCCTTGTCAAAATAAACACCAATCCCTCTAAGAATAAAATTAAAAAAGGGCATTTTACATCGATATGCAGTAAGTGTAGGTTTACTTAAATTAACCTATTAGTTGTTTTATCTAATCTACCGCAACCACAATTCTTGTTTAGGAAAAATTACTCAAAATAGTTTTCTTGGTTCACCTTGGTTAGAACTACTTGGTTGATAACACACAATACCAAGACATAACCAATTCAATTGGGAAAACTCACCTATCGTGTATATACTTAGAGTGTTCATAATTCATATAACACTTTAAAATATGCTCAATATTAAATAACAATTTTTTTAAATAAATTGATTTTATTAACTTTCCTACATAAAATGAAATAAATAAAATAATGCCATAACATTTTTTTTAAACAAAATATTTTTTAATAAACTTTATTAGAGCAGATGTATATAAAAAAAATAAAAACATAGAATTCATTTTCTCTTAATATTATCAATCTTATATTTAAAATCGAGCTTCCCACTATTATACAATGTGTAATTAATGAAGGAAAAACGTTTTTAAATTTTTCCTGTAATTACTTCCATGTTTAAAAGTATACATTATATTTAAAGTCATCATTTAAGGGCATTCCTATCTGACAGCTTAACTCAATAAGTAGCGCGTCTGCCTACTGGGCTATGGGTCCCGGGTTAAATTCCCGATATGGCTAAAAATTTATCATTGGTGAAATGTGGGTTTACCCTTTCACAGTGATAAATTAATGGCTGGGGACTGGATGTTATGTCTATTAAAGTCTTAACCCTTCTCGTGTCGTTTACGAAATATTCCACCAATCAAAATTTGCTTCAAGTGTCATTTACGACATATTCCGCCATTACCTAGTAAACTTCATGTGTCATTAACGGAATATTCCGCAATCACTCATATTTTTCTGTAAGTTCCAGAATATTTTGTAGATGGCAGCAGGCCACTAGAATAAAAGTATATTATTGTGTGTGGACTCTGAACTGCATCATAGCACTACGTAAACTATGTTAGGTGTCGTTAGACTGTTTTGACAGCACCTTGACCTTTTCCATGGTAAGTAAACAATGGAGACGGCAAGAGTGCAGGTATTTATTGTCAAATATAAAATATAACAGTGATCTTAGTGATTTTACAAAAAGTGATGAAAATGAAGGTGAAGACCTTGAAGATATATTATCTATGAATCTATAGAGGGGGAGAATTCAACACATATTGTATGTGAACATCCAGAAGCAGAATGACAGGAAACTTATGTTCCACAGGGCATACAGAGAAAGTCCTGCCATTTATTTTTGTAAAACATGCAAAGCTAAGCATTTCCTTCATCCAGTGCTGTTTAGAAGCCTACCATAACCATAAAATATTCTAAATAGAATGCAAAGTGACACAAATTTCAACAATGTCAGATGTCCAAGAGAAAAGAATTTTGGAACTTCCTGAGGCAAACCAAAGTGACTTACTGTACCACATAATGATTGAAATATATACAATTTCTGAGTTTTTTCACTTCTACAAGTAATGTATAATCTATTTAATTTTTTTTAATGATTTTGGTTAAAAAAATTGAGCATGTAGGGTCAAAGATTGTTTTTTACCTTGACACTGGAAGGGTTAAGTAAGATTATAAGGCATATAAAGCTAGACCAGGCCTATAAAGCTGGTAGTATATGTAAAAATTTGAGGGCATTCCTATATTATTTACCACTAATTGAGATTATATTAAGAGGTGCACTCACTATTTTATACCCAATGGGGTAGATGAAGTTGGGCGTGTGAAAGTTGTGGAGCTGGTGCGGGAGCAACTGACCGACACTGAGAAAGATGAGGCTACCGACACGGAGGAGGTTGTTCTGATCTGTATGATGCATCACAGCTGCCACTTGACGGTTCTCATCACGGTTCACATACACGCGTCGAAACACTGACAAAGTGGTCAACTCGTTGTCCTTCTCATTTTTGGGTATGTGGGCTGTACAGTACGTGCTCTGGGACACAAAAGGTTTTTTTTGCTTCATTATTACATTTGTCAGGCACTAAAAACTACGGGCATGCAAATACCACTTTTTCAATTTGAATCAAAGTTGATGTGAACTATATGAAATATTCCTGAAGCATAGTTGAACTTTGAATATAAAAAAAGGTCTAATGTTAAAAAAAAATTGCATATTTTATAACTATATGACTTATTGTACTAAATATAATTTACCAAATGCTATTTTGCAAACATGATTAACATATTTTGTTCCAAGTTGATAAACTAAATAACTATAGCATTAAATTTAATTATTATAAATATTTGTCATGTGGGAAGTTAAAAATCTGGGGAGCAAATTTTTTTTTGTTTGAATTGAAGCAAATATTATTTGCATATTTTCAATAATTATCAAATTGAATCATATCATAGTTAAATATGCTAAAATTTTGATGTTAGATAAAAAGAGTTTGCATTATAAAAAAACAAACATTAGATTAGTTTTGGACCCTTTACTCCTAAGTTATGTTTATATCTAAATTCTTCAATATGTTCATGCAACTGTGGTTCACCTTGACAAAGATAACAAGTAAAGAGCACAGTTTGTTGTGGTGATTATAAAATACTTCAATATATATCATCAATCCTCAAAAGCTAACACATTTGTTATGTATTATATGGTATATGAATGTTTTATTAAGGCTGTTATTAGTAAAAAAAAGTGTGGCTTATCTTCCGGCTATGGTAATAATTAATAATCATTTACTTAACCTCACAAGAATTGTTATCAAAAATATATTAACATATTAACTATGCACAATGTAGGATTTGCAATGGCTTAGGATTTTTTGAATTTTGTTTTTCTAGGTTTGATTTGAATTATCAAAATGAATAAGTAGGGACATGCAGAATTCACATTTGCGATAACACGAATTCTAAGTTTTCATGCAAATAAAACAAATTTAAGTTTTTTTTCTAAATAAACACAATTTCTTTGTAATTCGGCAAAATTCACATCATGAAATATAATTTTTAATGTAGTAACACTGGCAATAGTGCTATGACAGGGCTAACATTTATATGGATAGTATCGTTTTTTCTTCTTCTTATTTTATAGGTATAAAACAGATCACAGGAAAAATGAGTGTTTTCAGGATATTTAGGTTTTTTCTTTTGTCTGAGGTTAGCCAGCTTAGCATTACAAATCATAATTTCTACTTTTACACATAATGATACTTAAGCTTCGATAGATCGATATTTTATTTTAGCCTTTAAAAGATTTCACACTACAGTAGCCCCATGGCTTCTTTGGTGCTGACTGACAGCTCTGAAAAGTTACTAGACCAAATTATGTATCCCTACGCCGAACCATATGATCTGCAAAAACATGTGATTAGTAGCTGTCACTTCTGACTGTCAAAATTTAGGTATATACCTAAATATTAACTGTCAGAAGTCAACTGTGAGCTGTCAGTCAGTACCAAAGAAGCCATGGGGCTACTGTAGGTCCAAGCAAGGACATTAATATATATGGACCTTGCTTCAGGCGCTCATGTTTGGCAAAATTACATCTTCTTAATTTTTATTACCTTTTCTTTATTTGATAGTAGTTTAGTTCTCCTATGACATGTTTCGGTGGTGTTATTTTTTGGGTCTAATTCTAAATTGATTATTTTGATATTACTAAGCATGAAATGTTTTGTGCGTATATATTTTATTTTTCTCCGAATATGTTATTAAATAGCTATAACCTAGATTTTTTTAATGAATACTAATTCAACTCATATTTACAAAAATAAATAACATTGCTTTCAGCTTTAATAACATCGCTTTTTGAGAAAAATAACACCACTTTTCCCCTAAAAATAACCTCACCTTCTGCATGTCTCTAATAATAAGTAATTCAAATCAATATTGATATATTGAGCTTCCAGACCTTTATGTGATGTACATAAAAGCATAAATGACAAAAAATTGAACATAAATCTGTATTTTAGTTTTAAATGTCTTTATTAGCAAAGCTCCATAATTGTTGAAGCTTCACACCCTCCCAATGAACACATGTTGGTTATAAATGGCTGCTAACGAGAGTGAATGAGTCATTATTTTCACACTACCACAACTCACAAATTGTCATCTAGGGAATAGTATCAGCTAAATATATTTACAAAATAAATCTAACAAGACCTTGTTCTTATAGAAGACACAACCATCCTTGACAGCGCAGTTGAGATGATAGACATTAGAGCAACGCAGTTTGAAGCATCGTATTGTAGCCCCGCTGCGATGACACACAACACAATTGCATACCAAACTTTGTTGCAAGGCGTTCTCCAGGTTCATGAGGGCTCCATTCACAGTCTCATAAACATCGTCTGACCAAAGGGCACAATTTAGATGCACCCACTTGTCCACGTCAAAATTCAAAAGCCTAATATAAATAAAACAACATTAAAAGTGTATCACCCTTAATCAAATATTTGTTCAACCTTCTTGATTTATTTATTATCAGAATATTATGACTTTAATAACAAGTTTCATACTTGCTTTAGTGGCTGACTGGTTTAAGGCATCACTCTCATGTTGAGCTTGCTGAAGACGGGGAGATCGAAGTTCTAGTCCTGATTAGATTTACTTGTGGTTTTTACCTCAATTGTTCCCCACGCTCTTTCCATGCAAATGAAGGTATATTACCTCTAAAATGCATTTTTCTTTGTCCCTACCTTATTAGAGTAATTTTCATACATGGGTTATACCTGAACAGGTAGTAAGACGCGGTGATAAAAAAAAAAGAGTATCAGGTTATAATACTTGTAGTTTTGAAATGAACTGCCCCAAAAAGGTTTCTATCTGTGATTATGTTTTAACGTGATTCATGTCTTAATTTTCGACTATGGACAATTGTATAGCAGAAAACACCCAAGGGTTGTATGCAAGAGCAGGACTTAGCAACCTCAGAGTAGAAGTTATGTCAAGGACATGTGGATTTGCTTGATAGGACGATCAAGCATAGTAAAATAAAGTTAGTAGCATCAAAGTCACATCAAAGTCTGATCCCAAGCAGGCTTTGACTGTACTGCTATCACATTCTAATAATATTCCTCAAGATAACACAGTGTGCATGGATTATCGAGACATATTTTGATAATACTTTGTTTTCATGACATAATATGGCGAGCCTACATTATCTACTATATTCCAATAAGCCAACTACTCAATTAATAGATATCGGTATGATTTATGTGAGATTCAAATGAAAGGCCTATACAATTATTAAATGATTGTATTACACAAACCTTTTGGAAATTATTAGAAATAAAATTTGTGTTTATTTTTTCTCGTTCTTTCTTATTCTCCGCCACAGTTTCAATATCTTTTTTTCTAATTCTCTATAATCATATGATTTTTTATTTGTTCCAAAAAATAGTATCTTTTCCACCATTTTAACAAATCTTTATATATATTATGTTTGGTTAACTTGTGAGCTAAATTATCACTGTTGATGGCAGTGGATGTTAATAATTTTATCCCCCCCGAGGTTGTGATCCCTCTGTTTAAGATTTCCTCACATGACTGCTAGCGAGATCATTCTATAAAGGCGCCAGATAGACTTTCCTTGAATTTAACTAATTGACTTGTACTACAGTTTTACACAGCATTGTTCTTGCATACCACCCCCAATCTTGTATTTGGCTTGTCCAGTAGACTGCTCATTAAAATATATATATATATATATGTATATCTATTTATTTATTTTGTAGAACTTTGAAGTAGACAAATTCTGAGCTAAGCTTATGCAAGAGAGACAAAAGAACATAAGAAGAAGTTACCTAGCTGGTCCATCAGCCACGCCATCGCCAATTTGATGACAAAACATACATTTCCTGGTATCATCTGGTATCTTAGCAGGCATCATGGTGATACCCATTCGGAAGAGCAACTGCAATCATAAATATCAATAGAACACAACTTCTTATATGCAGATTTGGATTCCTCAACACTTAGAAAACTTCATAATTATGTGTTTTGTTGTGTTTCTAATTGTGAACTTTGAGGCATACAGTTGTCTATCCACTTTTAAATGTTTAATCCAAAAGCTATTTCTTAAAATTTAAATTATGTGTGTGATGGGACTTGAATACGTGAAATGTTAACGATGATTGAATGTTTACTTGTGTATTTTTAGGTCTAGCCCCTGCATTTTACAGTTTAATTACAGTGTAGTATAGTGACGAACCTCTGTGATTTCCTTGTCTGAAGGTTTCTTGATTTTGTTTGTGGGTTGGAGACAGCCATTAGCCCAGGGCTTGTATTTAATACCCTTCCAATGCTTGCCGGAAAATGGTTGTGACTGAGGTGTACCTGTAGAGGGGTCTTCAGCAACGCTCTTCTTTGAACGCTTGTCAGTCAACAGGCTCTCATTTTCCTGCTTCACCAATAAGGTTGATGGCTCACAAACCTTTATCTACAAATACACCAATACAACACAGATATTTACATTCATACATACTTAATCACACTATTCCCCTATGAGGTAGGCAAGAAACTGTGCATGTGGCTAAAAAAACAACTCTATTTACATATTAATATTATTATATGTCTTTATTGTTTTTGCAATTTATCAATATACTAGAAATAATAAAATGCTATTTTAATCATGGTATAATAAAATATAATTTCTGAAAATTAATACCAGAACATAAGAAATGAGCTTGGAACCTTCGGCATTGAGAGGTTAAGTAAAGATCTTGGTTTTTACTGCTATTCCAGTTATAATTAATGTAAAATTAAAATCTTGTATCTTTATTTTTGTTAAAAGGATGCCATCTTTCCAAAGGTTGGTTGTTTAAAACAATTGTGTTAATAAAGTAATAACTGCCGAAGACGGGGAGATAGGGGTTTGATCCATGTCGGGTGTATCGAGTGGTTTTCCACTATAATTCCTCGCAAATTCGGGTGCATTTTACCTAAATTAAGCCTTCCTAATCACTAACCCATTAATGTAATTAGTACATAGGTGTATGACATGAACAAGTAGTAAGCTGCAGAAAAAAAAAAGTATTAAGAGACAGTTAATCCTAAAAAAAAACCCATGATAAGCCTTTGGTTCTATTCCAAAAAAGCATTAGCAGGCTGGCTACAAAACTTTTACTATGAAATTCAATGACTTTCATAGATGTTTAATATAGTTCCCAGCATAACTCTTTTACAAATTTTCTTGGTGAATGATAAATTTTTTTAAACAATCCTAGCGGCTACTAAAGATAAACACTATTATGCTATATATTCTTCAAACAGTATTTAATGTTTTAAACATTATTTGTGTCCTTGTGTAAATGATTTATAAAATGAACCCTGTACAACCATTTCATGTAAATACTGCCATATCTAGGCAATGCATTTTGTTAGTATCAAGAAACAAAATCACACACTTTAGGTGTAGAGTTAGTCAAGTATTAAAATTCCTTGATTTTTTACTTATTTTATATTAAATTTCCTGACTTTTCCTTTTCGGTAGCTACTATGCTTACTAATACAAATGACACGTGGATTTTAAGAAAATCATTAAAAAATAAACTAACATAAGTAAAGAGAGGCTAAATAGAGAAAGAGGAAAATATGTGGATATAATCCAATATATAATGGTGACATATTCCTTTCTTCTAACTCAACTCCTCAATGTTAATTGTGTTAATAAATCAAAGAAATGACTAATTTATCTGAGATTAAAGAGTAGGTTAAAAAGTATTTGCACAGTATTTTGATGTTATAACTATTTACTCTAAGAAAACTAATATAAAAAATTACCTTGACAAGTTTATCGTCTATCGGCAAGTCATCATCTATCTCTTCTTTTATTTTGAACTTAACGTCATTGGCTACGTCCTCCGGATCCACCTCCATCTTGTAATCATCGTCATCTTCTTCCAATTTAATGGATTTACCCACAACCTCTTTTTTCTTTTCTCCGAGTGTGAACCTCTTCTGCTTTTTTTGCTGCCCCACATCCTGTGTTTGGCACAAGTGGTCTACTATTGCAGCAACCTAGGAAGGTGTACAATTGGTATTGACTATTAATAAATATATCACTAAGGCAGATACATCAATATGTGTGTCAAACTTGTATAAATTATATCATATTTATATTTTGTAAATCACAGCAAAGATATCTGAATATCCAAGTGACCTAAATTTCCCTAACTTTTAGAGGTTTTCTATGAGTATTAACACTGATAATCAATATGATTAAAACTTAACCAAAATCAACATATGAATTTAAAAGAATCTATATTCACATCAAGCAGGTAAACTACAGGCTTATTTACTGGGGTCATGTAAGTAGGCATTTTTCACTTCAAGTTGAGTTCAAATCGAGTCTGAATCAAACCATAAGAGTCTTATTTTATTTTGAGTAGATAACTAACAGTATATGTGGTAGGTATTAATATTTCGAGTTGAATTTCTTTAATAAATCCATACATAAAGCATAATCACAAATATCCAATTTTAAGAATAGTTAAAAAACCTCAAAAATATCAATGTTCAAATGAAATCAATTTTTTCACTAAAATGAAAGTATTTGTATACAGTATAGTTTTAAATCAGACTAAAGAAAATATTGAAAGCCTTGATATGAAATAATATCTTAAAATTATATCAAATTAATTAAACTCAAGATTTTTGTGATAAAATTGAAAATTACAAGTACTCAAACTTTTTTAGTAAAGTTTGAACAGTTACTAAAACCCATCTCAAACTCGAATTTTCGAGTAGTCACACCCTTGTATTTACAATTAAATTCTTGTAGGAAGAATCTTCAAACAGCTAGAAAAATACTAGGAAAAGTTTCAAAATATTTGTATTTTTTTTAACATCTGTTACTGTTTCCAGCCTGTAGCTTGGGTCAGTTTTTTATTCAAGCAATATATTTTCCACTTCCAGTTTGCTAGGCCTGTCGTAGCTTCATATGCCTTACAATCTCTCTTAAGACTAGGACTGTCACAACATCCAGTCGCCGGCCGTTAATTCATCAATGTAAAAGGGTAAACCCAGATTTAAGCAACGATACATTTTTCAGTCATGCCGTGAAATGAACCCAGGACACTTAGCTCAGTAGACAGACACAATACTGCCTGAGCTAATGTGTCGATTTTTTAAAAATAATGTGTATGAAATAAAGTCCACTAAGCCAAATATAATGTAATTTGAACTTTATTTCATACATTTTTTTATTTTTTTGTTTTCTCTTTTAGGAAGTTGTGTTGCGCATTTCACACTCCTCCCTGATGAGGTCTGATAGAATGAAACATAGGTCAGGGGATTGGGCGGTGACGATCAATTTTCTTTAAGAAGCAACCTTTACCTCTTTGTTCATTGGCAGCAATGTAAAGTGTGAACTGTGTTCTTCTTTTCATTGTAAAAGCCATATTGTGTTCGTCCCTTTTATATGTTTCTATCCAACTTCCCTGCACCTTCTTCCAAATATAATGCAATTGCCTCATAAAAGCAAAAAGAGGTTTTCCTTATTGAGATACATATTATAAGAAATAGTTTCAAGTCATGTGCTCTGTAGCTGTCACTGATGAACACCTTTAAGTTTGAAATAACACTAATAATATAGAATATTTTTTATCAATATGACTGCAAAAAAACAAACAAAAAACTGTATTTTCTAAAAGGTTCTTCCTACCAAAATCGTACTGTACCTTTTCCTCTGACGTTGCAGGCAAGCGATGCATGAGAGCAAACTGCATGTAGCAGGCAGAGCTGCAGAAGTATAAATCATCTCCATTATCAGTGAGCTCCTCCTTGTTGAGGAAGGGCAGTTCACTCACTTTCTTGCGGATTAGATTGCTGAGAATAACTACATCACAGTGACGACAGAACTTGGCATTACCGTTCAAGATACTTTGAATATCAATAGGCGCTGTTAGGAAAGATAATATATGTATAGTGGTTTTTAGACATCATAAGAAGAAAAATACCATCAACTTTTAAAATAAACAAGTTACTTTTAATATAAACACCATATCATTAAATTAGTAAACACTACATACAATCACTGAACGGGTTTCTATCCCCAAATGAGTTTAATAAAATAATATTAAATGTAAATTTAATTAAATAAACCCTTAACTGAGCCATCACAAAAAAACCCCATTATTAATGGTATAAGTGGCATTGTGTTGTGGTAACATGTTTAGTTTTCACATATTATATTATATTTCATCAGCACTAACAATTGAAGTGTGGCTGAATGACCTATCAAGGTATCATTCTTGCAATAGACTAGTTTGTTGATGACGGCGAAATTGTGGTTTGAATCCCAGTCGGGTATAATGAGAATGGTTTTTCCTAAATGGTTTTCTCCCAACCTTAATGCAAATAAAGGTACACTTCCCCTAAATTCAAACTCCCTAATCCCTAACACATTAGTGTAATTAGTACATAAGTGTAAAACCCGAACGGATAGTAAAACACAGCGCTAAAAAAGAAACCAAAGTTGAAGTATGTCATCCAACCTGTCTCATTGTTACAATAAGCAATAATCTGTACCAACCTCCCTCCTTGCCATTCTTGCCCTTGGTGCGGTACAACCCCAGTTTCTGACTAGGAGGGGTGCTGGTCCGCTCCACAATCTGATGACCTGTGGGTGTAGGTATGTTGAGAATGTTGGCCAGGTCGCGCAGGACACCTAAAATATCTTCCGCAGCGGCTGAAGTCAATGTCAATGTAACAGTCACATTTCCAGAGTCCTTCAGCGGTGTCGACATACCGAGCCTTGTTTTCAACTGAAGATTGTCCTTTGTTACACCTGCATTCTCCTTATCCTAAGAGAAGAAAAGAGACATTTCATGTAAATAGATACTTGGCTAGTTTTGAAAGTGGTTTTTTGGGAAACAATTTATGGGAAGTAAAATTATGGTGTTCAAATAACTTCAAGTAGAGTTTGAACAGTGACTAAAACTCAACTTTTAACTTGGATCTTAAGAGTAATATCACACCTGACATAGTGGTAAATAAGATTAGTTTTCAAGTAAACTTGATATAACTAGATCAATTAAGTCTGATTGAGAGCCCTTTAAAATTGTGATGAGGGGGGGGAATTAAGGGAGAGAGGAGAGTTTTAACTGTAAATAATCCATTCATAAATCCTCCCTAACTTTTCTTGATTAAAGCTGTTCAATTAGTTGTTGACCTTGACTCTCTCTACCCAAGTCACAGAAGATTTTATCTTTCCCTAAACCCTCTACTGGCTGATAGTTTCTGACCTTGAGAACATTCCAAAAGCCCAGATGAGTGGATTACCCCCTATCTTCAATCCACCACTGACCAGGCAAGTAGAGAACAAACAGTAAACAATGAGTCATCACCTCAAACAATACACCACAGAAATAGACCTACACAGGGAACTTAACTTACTGGACCTACTCTGTCAAACAAATCATAAAATCAGTGGAAATAAATGTTATCAAGATTGATTGCAATTGTGTTTCACATGTCTTTTAATTGAGAAATATTTCAAACATTTTATCAAAATAGAATGTCTGTGATTGGATTTTAAAGTTATGTATGTTTTATATTAACTTAAGGTCTTATCAACTCACAAACATATCTCAAAAGCCCATAAGAGGAAAACAAATTAATTATGTTAATTCTTTCAAACCAGAAACTCATCACAAAATAACTATATATAATTTTACTATTAATAATAAAATGTAATAAATAAAGCACTATATGCATTTTGTACTATTAAAATGGAATAGTAAAAATAAAACAAAAGATATTAAAAAAACAATTACACCAGCAAATTAATCAGGTGTAAAGGATTATGATCGTGATAAAAATACTATTTAAAAACTCATTTTTCACTTTTTATATAAAAATATATTTAACATCATATTAATCATAGGTAAAATTTCAAAACACAAAACTTGATGGATTTAACAAAAAGGCCTCTGCTCTATCCTATTTGTTAGGTATTTTGTGTTTTACTTTTTCTTGATTGATACAGAATTTAAAACAGGCAAATATTTAAATTATATTCAAATGCAATGAATTAGTTTTTGAATAATTATTTTATAATCTATATTGAGTATTTAAAGTTTACTTTGAAGGGAGGATTAGAGGCCAGATTATTAAGGTGGGAGTTGGGTCCTTATCATGTTACATCTCATTAATTGGATGAATTGATGAACTTGTTGATTAAATGTTACATATTATTTATTGTTTGACTCTATCAATGTTCAAATTTGTCTTAACACAGCCTAAACACCTAATTATCTAATACTAAACTCTTGGAGTAATACTTGTGATATAAGTGGTCAAAGGAGGTTTAAGCCAATATGATCAGGGGAAGAGCATGGTTTAATCTCTAAAAGTGCCTAAAAGAATAAAGGTTATGTGGTATAGAGCACTAGGCTAAATAATGGTTTAAATTAGGAGGGATAGCCAGCACACTTACCTAAAAGAATAAAGAAATTGTGTATGGATTATAGATGGGTTAGATAAAAATTTTCTTGAATCTGAATCATTTTATCTACGAACACTGAACCTCAAATCCAAATTTGAATCTTAGAAAATATCATCATCATCATCATCATCATCAACTGTTTCTGGCCTGTGGTCGAGGAAGTTTAATAAAATGTGTTTGGGGCTTGTATATTTTTATTTTGAATCATTTGAATTGTGTGTATTGCCTTGTGTGTTGCCGCCAAAAATTCTGTGTGTTTGATGGTTGTTTGTCATGTACGCATATTTTTACCGTTGTCTCGACCACATTTTATTTGCATTTCAGTTAGATCTAGGTTTGCAGAGCGGTGATAATGCCGTCTTGTCATATCCGAGTCCATCAATAGTCGCCACACATGTAGATATAATCATTTCTACCAGTACTAGACGACATATTCACATGTGTACATTTCATAAATATTATATCAACAAAACTATGTGTGTATGGGTTCAATTTGACTACCAAAATGTCATCCAGTTCCCTTTCCTACCTCCATATTCCTCTTTCTTTCCAGCATTATTTTCCTCTTGCTTACATTATGTTATCTGCTCCTTCCATCTCTTTCTTTGTCTCTCTTGAGGCATTTTTCTTACATGCTTCATCTCCTTAATATGTTTGGTAATCTCTACTTTTCCATCCTCATTACATGATCTTATTTCTCTGCCTTGCTTCCTATACAATCTCATACCTTACCTCTATCGTTTTCTTGAGAACTTCATTCCTAATTCTGTTTCTCCTCGTGACAGCTAACATGCTCCTCACAAACTTCATTACGTTGGCCTCCACTTTTCTTGTCTCTCTTACATGCCATGTCCATGTGACTATGGGTTTAATGTACACCCTATAAAGCACTTCTCTTCTCTATAGAAGGTCTCTTACACACTTACGGAACAACTCACCTTGCTTCCCTCTACTTATTATTGTAACAATACAATGCCTTGTATTGCACAATTACTCCCCACCTAACCTAATATCACTAATAAAATTGCCAAGATACGTACTACCCACCCCCAGAAATAACCTCCAAAAAAACCTATAATAGTATTCTTCTCTATTATAGCCCTATCTAGCCCCAACCATTATTCAAAGCAAACATTCAGAAAAATCCATGATAAACAGTGAAGTTAAGTAACTGTTCAAACGTACCTTCGTCCAGATTCCCTGGCTACGCCGCTGGCGAGTCAAACGCACTAATAAACAAGAGTTGGGCAACAACATCTCGAAGGACGGCTCAACGGTCTACTCCACCCGATCATTGGAAATAAACTAGCCAATGTTTACTTGACCTCCCTCTGCCAAATCAACTGACCCTGGTTTGCCGTCTGGCGGAGGGATATGAAAATGCCACGCCGAACTTTCAAGCTTGCACATTGGTAGAGAAATAGAATACTGCCGAGCTACAACGACGCGTCCAATCAGCGGCTGGGAAAACCTACCAAGTTGTGTCAGAATGACGTAATGGACTATTTGGGCGTAACTGAGTTGGAAGTGTAAACCCCTCCCCTTTGTATCCGTGTTTCTAGGCTCATTATAAAGAGGTTGGTAAATTGTATACGAATGTTCATTCACTTTTAGCCATAACTGCGCATCGGTCAGGTGTAGGGAGCAGGATGCATGCTTTATTGTAAATATGTAACAAAAATACGAAGGTTCACTTTAGTCATCACTGCTCATCGGTCAGGGGTAGGGAGCAGGATGCATATTTTCTTGTAAAAATGTAATGGTAATGTAAATTTCACGTTGGCTATCACTGCTCGTCAGTCAGATGTAGGAAGCAGGATAGATTGTTTTTTTATAAATATGTAAAGTAAATGTTAACTTCACTTTAACTATCACTACTCGTAAGATTGTTGATTGTAAATATGTAGGATCATTTTTGAAAGTTGTGCCGCAATATAAATGTAACTGTTAGAAAATAACGTTAAATGTAGAATCTAAGAAATGAACTTTATCCTTGTTTATGTTATGTTCGTTTTACAAGAGTTATTTAGGTCACGAAAGAGGGGCCTACATATATTAGCCGACATGATATTTAACGTAAATGCTAATTGCGTTAGACTTAGTAATTTTTTGTGTTTTCTTTGATAACCTTATGTTGGGATCAAGTTAATTTAACTTTAAAATATATTTGTAAAATATTGAATTTATGTGAAGTTTAGTTGAGTTTGGTATGTCATGAGAACATAGGTAAAACTTGTTAATTTATTCTTTGAAAGACCTTAAGTCCTGTTTTTTGGTTATGAGCAACCAGTAACAACGTTATGTTTGAAGGACCTTAAGTCCGACGCAAAAATATCAATGTTTTCTTTCAGAATAGTAGCTATAGGATGTTTTAAAATAAGGCCGTCCTTTCCGTGTTTTGTTAATATTTTTGGCAATAAAAGAATATTTTGTTATAAACCTTTTCTATTTACTGTTGATATTTTCCTTGTATTGTTCCATCCTCTCTATCCTATAGTTTAGGGGCCTTGTCTATAGGATTGGCTGAGGGTGTAATATTATAATCTAACACATAACATTTTCCCTCTTTCTCTATGTGGAATTTCTTCATCAAATTTACTCTTAGTAGTTTATTTTTCCTTTTTTTTAGTTTTATGAATTTCCTTTATTATAAAATTATTATAATATATGCTTTACTCCCACTCTTCGCCTAAATCACACTTCCAAGATTTTTTACAATTTGTACCTTTCTCAGCTCTACTCCATACAACTTTAAAGCTTTACTAGGCCTTATCCTCTTCCTTTTCATTATTATCATATAAAATATGATAAGCATAAAAGGTTAAGTTAGCTTTCCCATAGTTGTCAGAAAACTGTAGGCCTAAAATTTAACATTGAAAACAAAAAAAAAACACAGGCTAATTATGAAATTTTCAAGGTGCGTCAGCACCCTTCTTCTTTACAATTTTCCTTTTTTCCCCCTTTTGTGTTATTTTAATTTTCTCTTTTAAAATGGTGTGTTGTGCGTTTCACACTCCCTCCTGATGAATTTCTATAGAATGAAACCTAGGTTGTGGTATTGGGCGGTAATGATTGATTTTCTTCAAGAGGCAGCGACTTCCTCTTTATCTTTTCACTGTAAAAGTCATATTGTGTTTGTTCGTTTTATATGATTTTCCCCATCTTTCCTGTACCTTCTTCCAAATATAATAATCTGTATTCATGTAATTATTAACATATTTACAATTGATACAAGCACTAGAACTGTGTGTTTCATAGTAGGTGAATGCTGTTTTAATTTTGTATCTAGAAAATACACATTAAATGATCAAAATAAATAAAAGAGATTAAACTGGAAGATCAATGGATATCCTTACCCCATCACTGGATTCGTTGATGGCCTTGGGCCCGAGTCTGATGGGGACCGGCATGACTAGAGGTATGACTGGGGACAGCCGCTTTAACCAGCCCAGTCCATCGTCTTTCTCTTCATCGCTGTCTATGAGCTGAAGACCTGTTAACAAAAGACAAGTGTGACATTCATGATACACACAGGATAAAGGTGTGAAAAGTGCACTTTTTCAATCCGAAGCAAACGCAAATCAAATATATTAAATATTCACATCTCCCAAATAAAGTATGAATATTTTTTGTTAATGTTTTATCCTTTCCAAAATACATTATATTGTACAACTTAAAACACTAAATTTTCTTAGAATTTTGTTTACTTCACGATTGTTTGTTTCATTCTAATTTAATAAATCAAGTTGCTATCATAGTATGCAATTCTAATACCCCAGATTATTTCATATGAATATTAACTTGTAGTGTATTATAAAGTTCAAAATCGCAAAAATTTAACATAAATTGAATATTTTAGATGTGAATATTTTTATTGACAAAACTTCCTAACTGTCAAAGTTTTTCAAACCCAAGTCAATGCTTAGAAGCTTTGCACATTCATAGTTTACAAAAATAAATATAATAGTATTGCGGTAGGAAGAATATATATGAAAATTTATAGTTGGAGATCACATGAGCATATGAAAACTCTTTTAGTAACTTTTCTGTCAAAACAAATTTCATTTCTAGGTAAATCTATGGTCTAATGAAATATAAATATTTTGACAACAGTTTTAATGTATCAAAAACAGAATATTTGTGGAAGTTGTTATATCCCAGTATGTGAAGGATACCGTCTACGCAGTGCAGGAGTGGTAACTGACAGCTAGCATAAGATTTTTATTGCAAACATTGGTTGAACATCACTAATGTTAACCCAAATGGAAATAATAATTATTTTGTTATCTCTTTATAAAGAAAACCTCATTTCACTTTATGAGGTACATTTTGTTATATTTGGAAGAAGGTATAGGACCAATTTATAGAAACACAATATGATATTATCAATCTAAAGTGTTATCAAATGCTTCAAATAATACTTCTCTAAGGAATACTGTATGGTTGGATTTTCAATGAGTAATTATTTAAAGAACAAAATATAATAATAAAAATAACATGTCTTTTGTTTGTAACATGAGATTAATAGTGCAATGGATGAGGAATTAAAGCATATTATATTTACAGTTTTATATTTTTATAACTGACCACAAATCAGTATAACTTTATTAAATGGTTTTTAATAATCTAAGAGAAAAAAAAACATACAAAATATTAGTGTAAAATTATAAATTTTCATTTTTGTAAGCACAAGTACATGAATATCAGATGTTAACACGTGATTAGCCTAGAGTTTGGTTTCATCAGTGCACCATTTTTGTCTTTTAAGTAGAGGCAAACTTAAACAAACTTTTAATTTAATGAAATCAGATAATTTTACTGACCACAAATCAGGGTTTCTATATATAAGAGCTCTTTAGTCATAAACAACTCCAAAATGTTCTTGAGATAAAAACTGAATGCTTACATGGAAATCTGACAAAAGGCTTCTGAATGACACACTCTGGCGACGAAGAACTGATAATACTGTTAGGCGAATCATTGTTGCTTTCCCGAGCTGTACTACTGGGAGTGGTCGATACCTCTGGCTTCTTGTCCTCACCTAAATAACAACAATATTCAATGTTAAGTGTGAATAAAGGATCTTAATAAATCTACTTGATTAATATAGAATTATAATAAAGATAGGAGGGCAGCACCTGCACACCTTTACAACATTTAGGTTCTGCTGAAACACTTAAAAACACAACACAAATTAAGATATTTAGGCCATTCTTTGATCTTGTTTAATTCAAAGTGAAAACTATCAACTTGTTTGAATTTAAATCCAACACTGTATTGCTAACAATTAAAAATTGATTTAAAAAATAGATGCCTAGTAGGAGTATAAACTTAGATAGAATAGAGAAATAGTTCCAGAAAATGATATAGACAATAGTATTTTAAGCTGTGGGTCCCGACGGCGACTAAGATAGCCGCCTTAACCGAATATGTTAATATCGTACCCTCATTATCCAACTTTAGTGGTGCAAACTCTTGATTGTAAAACCCCCTCTGTGTGGACTGCTGCGGCTGAGGAGGTATAGGTTCTAGTTCTCCGAATGGCTTGGTGTTGTAGTGATCCGAGATGTGCGGCAGTGTGGCACTACCATAGCTGCCTTTCAAGTCGCCTGTCCGTGTGCTGTAGTCCTTGTTGACACCTATTCTAGATGTGTCTCCTGCCCCAAACACTGGGCAAACAGAGTGGTTGCGGGACAGCTCCGGTTCCATCACAGACATAGGAGGAAGCTGCCGTAGTTGCAGCATCAGGTTCTCAATGAAGCTATCATAGTCTTCTTCTACTTTGGAACCCTAACAGTAAAATATTAATGATTTGAACATGTTAGCTACTTTATACCTGACATATATTTATAATAATGAAGTAGGACAAGGAAGGAAAAATTAAGAGGAAGTGTACTCAAATTTATGTGGAGGGAATGTGGTAAACTGTTTAGAAAAAAACCTCTCTGTACATTTAATCAAAATTTTAATCCCAACCTCCATTCACTGGTAAACCAGACAAAATGCATCTGGCACCTTTGTCTGCGTTCCCACCAGTGTAAGCTTTATTATTGTTATCAAAAGCTTAACACAGGAAGAAATTATTAGATATTGAGCTCACATTTATTATGAATTCAGCCTTGTAAGTGATGCAACAGCTTGTATTAAGGTAAATGTAGATACAGAAGAATTTTAAAAGTAGAAGAAATCTACAATCAAAATTATGTGAAGGTTTAATAAACAAATTAAGTTATTAATTGCATACATTTTAAATAGGATAGATTTAAGATAATATGATAAAATCAAAATAAACAATGAAACTTAATTATGGTATTATTATTATTATTAGCACCGCGTCTTACTACCCGTTCGGGTTATACACTTACGCTATTGTGTAATGGTAGGGTGATTGTGAGATGAAATGAAGGACCCACAGTTTAACGTGGAATCCGAACCACGGTGGAGGCCTGGCATTCCAAATCTTTGCCGCGACCGAGGATTGAACCCCGGCCGCCAGCACAGAAGTCTGACACCTTACCCCTAGACCGCCAGGTCACCGACAATTATGATATTGTTTGATTCTTTCAAAATGATTAAAAATCAATTGTATCTCGATTTTTTTTATATTTAAAAAATTTACCTTTCTTGGTCGTTTTTTAGGAGTTCCACCACTTGCAACTTCTTTCCCAAGACTTTGTCGGCGTTTTTGAGCATACTGTCTTCGTTTTAGTTTTTTCAGTTCTGAGAAAATAGGAAAAGAAAAACATGTAAAAGAACATTTCAAATAATTTATAAATATATATAATGTATGTATATTGAAAATTAAATGGTGTAAGAAACAGGCATATTGGAAGAAATGGATAGCTTGCCTAGAAAATAAAAAATTAGGTGTATGCAAATAGTTCTTTTTTTTAATCACATCATTTAATATTAAATAGTAAAATTTCGAACAAATACCAAATATTACAAATTGATTAGGGATTTTTTATTCATGGCAAATTATTTTAAGCACCAAGCCTTACTACCCATTTGGGTTATATGGTATTTGATGAATTAATATGATGATTTTGAAAGGAGTGTTTAAAATGTAGTTGTCAAAATGCAAAAAATAGTATTCAAACAGCAAATAGATACCGACTTGTAAAACAAAATCTCAGGATATTTTGGATATTTTAAAAAGAAAGCTCCCTTTTCCTCCAAAACTGACAATTATTTATTGACCCTATTTTAACTAATCTCTCACCCCACCACTCTTCCTCCTCCCTAATCCCTTTTTTCAACCTGCCACTCTCCCTCCTCCCTAAACCAAACCCACCACTCTTCTTCCCCTCTCCTACTCTTGACCCAATACTCTCCCTCCTTCCCCTACCAACCCATCACTCTCCCTTAGCCCTCTTCTTCTCTCGCCTTTCACACTTCTTCTTGCCCTTCTCTTAACCTATCACTCTCCTTCCTCCCCCCATCACTTATTATAATCTCTAAATCCCCCCTCTCCTTAATACTTACCCTCTTCCACCTTCCAATATCCCTCCTACCTCTTTTCAGCTCACAGCCCTCCCCCCTTCCTATTTTATTTCCTTCCTTGCTAGCTCAAGTTTCAACTCTTTCATAGATAAAGAATGTAGGGTAAAAAAATATCTTAGCTTATCTTGTCATTCTTTAACACCCTACTCTAGTCAATGGAGCTAAGTTTCCAGTTTGTTATGGCTCACTTCCCC